>CAAKMY010097470.1:17157-50920 GCA_901111285.1 Corrigiola litoralis | reverse complement strand
TTTTTACAAATTAAGAATTACTATAGAAAATCATTCTTTTAAAATCAGAGGGAGTAATAAGTAATGCAAAGCCGAAATAAGATGAGGTGTGATAGGGATTTTGTAAAATTTGCCTTGGCAAAATCAATACTCATAAGTTAGGTGGAATCGTAAGAGTAAAAAAAAATATATGGGTACTAATGTCTTCTCCCTAGAATATCAAGCAATTAAGGTTACGGTTTAAGTTTAGATTTTGTTTTATGATTTGGTTATTTTGGACATAAGTTTTGAACATTGGTTTATGGTAAATGGCTATTTTTGGCTAAAATTTCACTTGGAAGCCTAAGTAAACACATGAGTAATTCCGAGTGTAATGGTAAAAAACAATGATATGATTATATGAACCATTGATACTGAGGGAGAAGAGATAATTGCGTTTATAGTGAGGATAAGAGCGCCAAATTTTGAAGCTGCTTCATAATTATACCACTGGGCGGTGTAATTGTTGATTTGATTGGACCTTTTCCACCAAAACAAACAAAAATTGGGCCATTTTAAGTCCAATACGTTTCATCTCTAATATACCACTGCTTAAATTTAACTTGACTTAAATTTCTGGACCCAAAATGATCCAATGATTGGAGATAGTACAATAGCTTGATAAATCCTTGAGTTGTGAGGGGAATGTTGAGCGTATTGATTAATATCCCTCTTGATAAAAATTTGAAGAAAGAATGTGAACAGGATGAGAAACCTAGATTTCGTTTCCATCTTAATTACAAGATGGACCCTTATGCTATTGAGGAAAGAGGAACGATTAAATGGATAATGGAGAACTAATAAGGTGCTATATTTGTAACCAAACAACTTTACTCAAACACTTGCTTGTTTGTCCTAAATGGGAAGCTAAATAAAGAGTGCCTAATCATGTAATAAATAAACAATGTTTTAGTTAGTCTTGTTGATTTCTACACTAAGTACTATTTACGTAGAAATTAAAGTTAAAGATGATGGAAGCTGGAGATAATTGTTCATTTGTACGTAGAAATCGGAGTTAACAATTTCTTTTTTTATCAATGATTATACCTAGTACAAAATAGTGCAATATATTATCTTGGTGTGTGAGATTGGGCTTTTTAGTTGTAATCCAGGTGATTGAAACTTAGACTATCTTTTTATATATAAAATGGAAGCGTGGTTACATTATTTCCAATCAATATATATTGTATAATATATACGTAGTATAGAATAATATATATTGTATAATATATATAGCGCAACGCAGCCACGCTTCCATTTCCCCAAGATATTAACTTTAATTATATTTTGCATGTTCATTTATTTATAGGTAGTCAAAAGACAATCTTAGAAGTCCCAAGTTATTGTACACAATGTCATTGAATCTCCTGCCCTGCGTCTTAATCTACAAAGTAAACAAACCCTGTTTTAGTAGAGAATTGATAGAGACTGAATTGAAAACATTTATTAGACAAAGAGGACTGAGATTTGTTGTGGCTAAGATTTAGAGCTTACAAGAAATAACAAAACAACAATATCCTTTTTCTTCACCTCGAACTGAGAAGGCCAATATTGCATTTCCCCCATTAGTGTTCTTATATGTAGTATTCTCCAAAGCCTAAAATTATGGTTTGAATATTTTGAAATATTGCATTTGTGAGTTACATGTATGGAATGAGAGGGCAAGTGTTCCTTGTTCGATAAAGCTAAATGAAAATGCTCATTAGTGATTGAAGTCAGAGGTGAGTAATCTGGAGCTGAGATGTCCAAGAATTTACAGTATCCAAAAAATAGAAAAATTAATTTACTTATCACTTTGTTCCTTCTTATCCAAACACACACAAGAGATAGACTTCTCTTGTTTTTCCTCCCATTAATTCCCTTCATTATTTTTCCTTCATCACCCCTGCACAAAACCCCTCTTCCCCCTTTCATTCCCCTCCCTACTACTCCTTCACGTCCTTTCCTCATTCACCTCCTTTGGCCATCACTTAATTTCATTCTGCACTGAAAGTTTCTCTAAACCTCCCAATAGTAATAAGTATGTGTCTTTTAAACAGAATTTACACGTCACATCTAAATATGTCTTTGATTTAACATGTACTTTCTTTCTCACTTTTAACTCGAAGTTTCTTTAGTTCTCTCTGTTCTCACTTCCCCTTCCTTTCTCTTATACGCAAGAATTATCTCTCTCCTCTTTCCTATTTCATCTCTCATAATGAACTCGAAGTTTCTCTATTCCACCCAATCATCTTCCTCACCCCATCTCTTTAAAAAGGAATCTACATATCATTTTCACTTTTCCCCTTTCTGTTTCAAAACCCTTTAACTACCAATAGAAACATAGAGTACTAACAACTGTATCATATCAGCTATTGATAGCTTTCAGTTTGCCACATATATCAGCAACATTATTCTCTAGCCATTTTGTAGTGACAATGTATTAAAACCTTCAATTATTGACTCGACCTCAATATTAGATAGGATTTAGTAGTTTACATATAGATATTGTTATCTCCTCCTCACACGCCCCCTCTCTCCTTTCCTCTCTCCCCCCCTCCCTCCCTCCTCCCTCCCCCTCTCCCTCCCTGTCCATAATGACAGAGGCCAAAACATCGTAGGAAAACACTAATGTATACCAGAAGTCTAGTATGCAAGTTGAGCTCCAATGTGTTTTCTACTTATTATTGTAACCTCCAATTTCTAAAGGTCCTCATCTTGTGTTACTCAGGCACCAAACAGATCGCATTATAATATGATCAGTGTAGACACCCCAAACTGTCATACAATTTGGCTAGTGATCATACCTAGACTAGGTAGTGTGCCACGACAAGCTGCGTTTCGAAAACGTGACGATCAAACGAAAACCTAAGTTATTTGCTTTATTTCCATACTTAGCCCACAAAATGCTCAGAAACATCCCAAAATTCAAAGGAGGTGCAAAATTACCATTTCGCCCCTGAGTATTCCGGAGTCATTCTGACTACTCGTTTAACTCTCGAGAGTCCTATTGAGATACAACTGACCAACAGGCACAGTCCTAGGCAATCTCACTCTCTTGCAAACCTGATCCCTTCACAAGTGGGTCATAAAAGAGTCTATCTGATCATGTTGTTGATGAGATCCCTGATAATCTAGCTGGTTGCACAGTGGCTCAATTGTGTGAAGAGTCCCATGGTTAAAGGTGGGATTCATTTTCTCACTTACTTCCTACCAATATCCTTAAGTGCATTGCATCTATTGAGTTGATGGTGGATGATTCAGCACAGGACTTGGTCTACTGGAACGGGTCCTCTTAAGGGGGATTCACAATCAAGTCTTCCCTTAGTATCATACGCAAGGATGATGAAAGAGAGCCTGACAACAAATGGGAGCTTGTGTGGAAATCAAATGCTGAGCATCGAGTTCGGTTCTTTATTTGGCTCGCTCTCCATGAGCGTATTCTTTGCAACGTTAACAGGGTCAGGAGAAGCCTTAGTGATGACCCTAACTGTCCAAGGTGTTGTGTTGCTGAAGAGTACATTGTAGATACTCTTCGTGATTGTCCTACAGCCAAAAGAGTGTGGCTTAGGTTGGAAGGAATCCCTCGATTTCATAATTTTTTTCAATTCCACGTTCCAACTGTGGATGGTGAAGAACATTTGGCTGGTGGATAGTGATCTATCTGATAACTGGCCAATGAGGTTTGCTACAACAGCGTGGTGGATATGGAAGTGGCGAAACTGTGAGGTGTTTGGGAGGAAGAACGAGATTCTTATGGATACTTCACTCTTTTTGAGGCGCAGATTAGAGGAAAGTAAGGATGCCTTTGCTAAGGATCCCCTTCTTCATTTAACCAAGTCTCGCAGGGAGATCTTTATTAGATGGGATGCGCCCCCTAGTTGATCGATTGCCCTTAACACAAATGGCGCGACTAAAGGAGGAGGCATTATCAGAGACTCCACAGGCCGCTTTGTATCAGCGTATCAAGCCAATTTTGGGATTTATACCTCCACCCGAGCCGAGTTATTAGCTTTGGGAGGTTTGTAACATGCTTGGGAGCTAGGGTTCAAAAAGGTCTTGGTATTCATGGACAACGAGAGTTGTATAAATCTGGTGATCAGTGAAGATGTGCATCATGATGCCAACGTAACAAGCATACTGTTGAGCTCTGTCCGGAGTTGGTTCAAAGGGAAGAGTGGCATATTCACATAAGCCATTGCTATAGGGAAGCAAATTTCGCTGCAGATTGGCTAGCTAACCGAGGTGTCGTTCAAGCAAGCAAGTTGAAGATCATGCTCTCTCCTCCTCCATGAAGATCTTGTAGGGGTCGCAAGGCCTCGTTTAGTTTCATCTTAATTACTTTGTTTGTTTTGGGGTTTCCCCTCTTTCTCACAAAAAAAAAAAAAAAAATTATATGATACGCGGCCGAAACTTGTGAAATTGACTCTCATTACAACTTTTCTCCTTTCTTTCTCGCCATGAAGGTTATTAGGCTGATAAAACACAAGAATATTGTACCGAAAGGGCTAGGAAAAGAAAAAAAAATCATCTTGGACTAGAGATTGCTAATTAAAGGTTGTAGATGAAGTAAAGCTTCTCCCTTCAGCTGGTCCCGTCTAATTTTTCCTGTGCTTGTGAGTGGAAAAGGCTTCCTCCAAATGACAAAAGCTTTTGGGATCTTAAACCTGCAATTACAAATTACACTTCATTAATAGACAAAGGTGACATCTAAGTAATGGTTTATAAAATTGATCTATAAGTTATTATTATAGCACTGAAGTTTTCTCAGAGGGGAAGAAGAGATACCCTGTCAAACTTTTCTGTCGACAAAATTCTTTAAGCACCCCGGTTGATAAGCACGACTTAATATCACTTAGCGATTCACCATCAACGTCGGTCCATCTCCAGTTTTCTCTAATTTGAACACAAGCGACAACCATCTCACCTAAGCGTGAATGCGGGAGTCCAATGACCACCACAGAAGATATTCCGGGATGTAGTGATAAAACGGCTTCTACCTGTGTAATCATAAGTTGGAATAAGACACCATGAGACATCAACATTCTTGATAGTTCCTTCAGGTTCTATACACTGTATGGGTAACTCGTAAGCGGATGAAATGTACACAGCCTTGGTTTTTGATGCAGAGATGCTGTTTTAACACATGAACTTATACTAACAAATGCATAAGATGAGGCAAACATTTTTCTCACCTCTTCTGGATATACATTCTCCCCTCCACATTTAATTCGACCATTTCTCCTCCCAACAAGCCACATATTTCCGTGAACATCAATATGCCCAACGTCACCTGTGTCGAACCAATTATCACCAGAACTGGGTAATGATGTAGTAATTTCACTCCAAAAGCGAATCATTACATGAGGTCCCCGGGTCATAATTTTCCCAATATGAGAAGAGTCCTCTCTGGTGATCAGTATCTCCACATGAGGGGCAGGCTTCCCCACACAGATACCTTCCATTAGGTATGCAGAGTCAGATATTGTTTTGTCTATTTTCTCTCGGAGCTGATTTAAGTTCTCATCAACTGGATCATAGAGGGTGATGAAGGTAAGAGAAGAACAGGTCTCTGTCATACCTACAGTCAATATCAGAGTTAAAGATTTTAGAATAATGAAACAACGCGTATCTGGATGACAGGTATTGTGTTCTAGGCTGAAGTAAATTCATGTTGCCATCATCAAGATTATAGAGAAGTTTAGGAAATGGAGTTCGGTCTATAATCAACTTTATCAGTCCCTCTGACCTCTCTTAAGAAGAGCGTACGAAGACTGAGCTTGAGCTTACACTGCTCACCCAAAAGTAACTTATTCTAAACACTGAGCAGGTAGCTGATTATCTGCAGCAGTGACCTCGACGCAGACTATAAATCCGTTGTTTTTAGTATGACCAGACTCTCTCTCTTTCGATCTGTTTAGATTAGTGGTAACAGGTGCGTGCAGAAGTGGCAGAGCATTAGTGGATAATCAACATTTTAACAAGTCGACTAGAAACAGAAACCAGAAAAGCACCTTGAAACAAAAGGAATAACACAACTCAAGTAAGTGCGCATGTATTCAGTGTGATTTACAAATATTGCATATTACACTCAGATGAACAAGGTACAGTGGAGAAGAATGAACTTCCCACCTCAACGAATTAAGCACATAGAACAGCAGTAATAGTTGAAACTGATCATCAGACGGTTTGCAACTTTGCTATCGGGTCCAAGTGCTAAATTGTGGAGACAAGACAGAGAGAAGGAGAATACCATAAGCAGAGAGAAGCTTAGCTCTTGGAAAACATTTAATTGCATCTTCAATGAGCCGATCCGCAAGACTCCCACCACCATTCAATATCCTCTTTATACCAACTTCCTGTTTCCCGGATTCCTTGCGCCTGAAAATTGAATGATAAAGTTGACTAGGTAGCACAAAAAGAACACAAACTTTCGTCTTTGAAATTTCTATTATTTGTGAATTGCATTACTGTCAAAAGAAAAAAAAATTAACTAAGATAAGCCACGGGATGACATGATTAAACGAATATAACTATGAAAATAACATAGAAACAATTCCTTTGCTGAGGAAATGTTTGCCTTGGCATACTTCCTCTATATACACAGTACAGGTGCGAATTTCAGTTCATCCGATACTTGTGGGCCTATGGGTATAACACAAAGAGAACATGCTGAGATGACAGGTAAGTGACTATGCAATCACTCCACCGTACCTGCTTCATCAGATAAATCAACTGTACTCAAATTTAAGTGAACTTTCACAAATATAGAGGAAGCTAACTTTTAAGATCATTGTTCACATTTAATGCTTTTGTTTTCTTTTGATTCTCTGCAGGTAGAATAATGCAAAGTATGTTGTTTCTTTGGTAGAGTAATGTGTTATTTTGAAGGTTGCTTTCCTAAGGTTAAGTCCTTGACATATCATATGCTAAGATGCATAACTTGTAAATTACATCAAAACACCTAAGCAAACACGTAAGAAAGTAAGCAAACAAAAACGTAGAAAAACCTTCATGTGTTAACTCAACACAAAAATCACTAAGAACAATGCAATGCAGATGTGATAGAGAAAGTACCTGATTACAGATATTAAATCAGCCAGTATTGCTGGGACAGTGATGAATGAAGTTACATGGTATTCCTTGATGGCTTCAACAGCTATTTCAGCATCAAACTTGGGTATTAATACGTGACAACCTCCTGCCATTAGCATGGCCATGCACGATGATATTCCACCAATGTGGCACAATGGAGCATTGTGTAAATAAACCTAAAAATTAGGATATGAGATGGTGACTGGTTGTCCCCAATTATGTTTCCCTTCTTCCCCCCTTTTTTTTGTCTTTTATCTTTCTTGTGGGTGAGATTAGGCAATGAATGTTGCATGTGTAAAACATAGTAATATTTTTTTCATAATCATATTATCCATCTTTTACATTCTTACATACAAAAGAACTGGACAAAAGACACTTACATCATCCTCCGTATAATGTACAATGGCAATTTTGGCCAGAGATTGCATTATCAAAGCAGTATGACTTATGGTAACTCCTTTTGGCCTGCCTGTGGTTCCTATTGACAAGAAAACCTCACAATAAATCAAAATGTAATGAAAGAAACAGTCTGCCAACAATAATTAATTTTTTGAGAGAAAGCAGAAAACAATTGAGTTTCAAGTAAGTAGTACTAACACGACTACCACAATGATGAATAGAACTATAAGAATTATGCCTACTGTCACGACTACCACAATGATGAATATTTCAATCCAGTGCAATTCATAGAAAGTGGTTTGACACTGAGAACATCCAACACAAACAGGGAGGTCAGTGATAAACGAAGATCAACACAATTGTGTTCTATATTGACCTTTTAAAACTATTCAAGTTCAGTATGCAAAAAATAGATATGAGAAGAGTGGTATGGAATTTTAAGTTTTTTCTGTTACTTTTTTGTGTTACATTGAAGATTAAATTCTTAGTCATGTATATTCTGGAAATCCTAGCATACATGAAAAAACATAAATGTAGTGAGTTAACTGGAGGACTACTGCTCCCAAACTATTTCAGTCACATGCCTAAAGTGATATGTAAGAATATGAAAGAAGTTGCATCACTTACAATACCTGAAGTGAAGCATATGATCGCTGCATCCTCTGGTGCCCAGCAGTATCTGATGGACTGAGGCCGACATCCTCCGGCAACTGATTGAGGACATTTAAAGAAAAGTATGGAGTAGTTAGTCAAATAACGGCGTTCCGTACAACAGTAACTACAACACCTAGCTTGTAGAATCAATGGGAGGTTAAAACTGAAGCAAATTGCATACCATAACTAGAATGATTCACAGTAGAAAAGTAATAATCAACAGAAACATGCCACTGTGGAGAAAGCATGGTACAACTTCGCAATTCTGACAACCATGTGCAACAGTCATCAGTGACTATCATAACTGGCTTGATTACTTCCAGTGCCAGTTTCGACTCATCAAAGCTCTGGAGGTTAAGATCGCTGCATTTATTAGAAGATTACATACACCATCTGATGAAAGCACCTCAAAATGCCAAGACTGTAAAGAATGCTAATGTGGCAGATGCAACCCATATTTGCATTCTAATTCGCATTATAGTCAGTTCATGTATAGGTTCAAGAACTTGAGTTTTCCACATTTATGTTGTTAATTTTGCTATCACATTTGAATTGTATAATGGACAGATGATAACCAAATGAAAAAGTTGAGTCTGTGCTTATAATTGCATAAAATACGCAAGCAACCAATACATTATAAAACCAAAACCCCCAATGTTTTGAGGAACAGTTGCTCGGATTAATGGTAGAAAAATTTACAAAATTCAACTGACAAACTAGACTAACTACATTATGACAACTAGACATAAAAATCTATAAGTTGATTACCTCACCCTAATCACTTTTCAACTACCTAAGCTGATCATAAACCATTATGTCAATCAGAAAATATGTGTCATGTATGTCATGTATCTCATCTTTTTAACTCAATAGAGTACACTGTCCTAAAATATACGGATCTTTCACATGTCATTAGCATCTTAAATGTTGCCATCTTATTTTCTGCCTTTCGACAGTTTCACCGTTCACAATATCTAGCTTTGCAAATTGGCAAACTAGGAAACTCTTGCAGTGCATTTGAGGATGAAACAGTTAGTCAAGTAGTGCCACTCCTGTCAAAAGCTAAAAAAACTAAGCGATATTTCAATGCTAGGAAGCAAGCTTTACGCCTGTGTTTATGTATTTATTTTTTCCCTGAGGTCCTCACTCTCTCTGTTCCAGATGCGGAGTCCTCCATCTCTCCGTCGCTTCTAACTAAGATTTCAGAGGGTATCAAACTACTCAAAATGTAGAAAAGTCAAGGCCATCAATTACAAATACTCGTTTTGGATGTCTGACTCGCTCTAAAGTCTCAAAGAGATGACTTACAAAAATCTCCAAGTTAGTCTATAATGTAAAATACTTTACTTCATGAAGCTTCTGCCATGGCAGGATCCAGAGAGCGTCAGGTGCAAGCAGCTCAACCTTAAATTTTCCATGAGATTCTTGACTAAAGCACTGCACTAACCTACCAGATCGTAGTAAATATGTAGACACACCAGCTTTACTAGAAATTCTCTAACACACATCAATGAGTCTGCATAAATACTGCTGCTGAGAATACACTTTACATGATGAAATTATTCTTTTCAGACGTCTGGTTAGAGACTTTAATGTAACATATGTTGGTTCTCTTTCTACAAGTTGTGCTGTCACAATTTCTTATGTAGAGCGTTCAAGTACAGGACCTTTTGCAATGCCTATTGATTTTGGTAAATACTTTTTGAGTTAATGAATGGTATTTACGTTCATTCTCCAAAATAAGATAAACTCAGTGCACATAGACATCAATGACTTGTTCAGTCGTCATGATTACTGAGGTCCAATGTGACAAAGCTAACTTCTCAACTATTTCTTCAGCCTTCTCTGTTTGTTTATAATTTTCCAACTTCCTAAAAAAGAGTGAATTCACGATTTCACTCTGCTTACAACGCCACCTTCCTCTTGCAGAATTGTACACCAGACTGGATGTGCTTGTTAGTTTGAAGCAATATGTTATATGTCTCTAAAACATATGGCAGTGTGACTATGGGAGGCTGTTGGACCTCGATGAGTACCTCCCACTCTAGTCTTTTAAGCTTCATATCCACCACAAAATAAACGACAATCTTTCACAAGTCACTCAGACAAAGCTGTCTCTTAATCTAAACAAATTCTACTACTTCCATTCTAGCTGGCATTAGCTGCAATTTTCACTGACAAGTGAACATCCCCCCACCCCCACCCCACATCCTTACTAGAAGCATTGAGGACATACATTAGTCATATACTCATATCAAAGTAGAATTACCATGTTTACAGAATCTTATTGTCATAGGTAAATTTAGAGTGTGTTTGCTACAGTATCCTAGTAATTGGTTCCCCACATAGTCACATTGATATACAATATCCTAGTAATTTCATCCCCACATAGTCACATTGATATAAATAGGCTTGCATAGACATCCTCTAGAGTTGAAAGCCAACTCTACCATGTAGAATTTATCCATGATAGTAATAATTTTATTTACACCTCTCCCCTTGACTGATTTTGGCATGTATTCAGTATGCCTCTCCTTATGCTACCTTTTACGGTAAATTTTACGAACTCTACAAGAAAGTTTTACCTAGGATAGGCCTATGATTAATTTCTAACCAGTGGCGGATCCAAGAATTAAAATTGGGGTTAGCGATATAATTTCTATATGTTCCACCCTTTTCTACCTCATTTTATAAATTTGGAATGGCGTATGCTACTAGTATGCACATATTCTCTACTCTCCTACATGGTAAATGCATTCAATTCAATTTATTAGTAGAATGAAGTTGAAAAGTTTAAAGAAAATCACTGTCATTCAAATGTCATAACCAAAACATTCTAAATTTCTACTTACCCAACGATAGTTAAGAGGAGCAAGAATAGCACCAACATAAGCTACAGCAAGAAGCCACTCCACATACCAATCACTGCAAAAGAATGTCAATCCCCATCATAATAAAATCACAAAATATCAAAAGAAACAGTCTGAATTTAGCATAAAATTAGACGTGGTTACTGTTTTTTTGGTACACCGGAGTAACTAATGTTGCGGTAATGATGTCATGAAGATTTGAACCCGGGGCAAGCCGCAGGCGTGAGATGGTCTAATTTTAAAGTACGTGGTCACTACTAGGCTTAACACAGTAACTGTTGGACTTAAAGTGTTGACTTTGACCACTTTAAGCCTAACAGCGAGCACTTTAAAATTAGACAATCTCACGCAAGACTTTCTAATAAGCATAAGTAACAAGTCTAACAACAAGTAGTCCAAGGTCATAATTTGCAACGTTCAACTTACCTGTTAAAAGCACAGATGGCAACAATGTGACCAGGTTGAAGACCAAGAAGGGAGAGGTGGTGAGAAAGACCCAACACGCTGTCCACCAACTGCGTGCCGGTCTTTCGCCGTTGGCCGGATATAGTGACCGTTGCGTTGGCGCGGAGAGTTAAGAGGCGGCTCAAGCATTGGCAAATGTGGGGTCTTGACCATTCACTCATGCTTGTATTAGTACTGCAAGTGTATAGAACGCGAGTATAACTATGTATATATAGTGGCACAACTTAACGTTAGGATTCAATAATGTTGAGGGAGACCAGTTTTAGATGGAGCTAGATGAAATGAAGAGTAAGAGTGTAACACCATATATATGAGTTACGTTGCATGAATTCTCTGACACCACTCACTCCATGCGAATAAGTTGATAAGGATAGCGTTCATATATCTTATCTTATTACTATATAAAAAGGGAATGTTGGGACAATATCTATACGACTATACGTCTATACCAATGCCATGTTACCATATTTCGAGAAGCATGTGCTTTTACTTAAATTTCTGGTACCTTTTATTATTTTATAATAATTTATCATATTGGGAACACCTTGTGAAAAAGCTGGACAAGTTTTCGTAGTCTTTTGCAAATAATTCCAGCCGTGCCCCAATTGGTCTCTCCCATTTCATTCCATAGTGGGTTATCTAGTGATTGAGTATGTTTTGGTAAAAAACAATATGATAATCGAAATTAAGAATTTAGTATTAATCTACGGAATCAAGCAAAGTATGACAAATTTATGTTAAGTAAAAGATGCGCAAATAAAAGGACACGAGGATTTTGACGTGGAAACCCGTTGAATAGGGAAAAACCACGGGAGGGATGCCCCTGCCTGCTTGAATGGTTTACTAACTGCTTTGCTTTTGTTTGTGGCTCGGATGATCTTTTCTTCAATACCGAGGATCTCTTTTGTGTTTATATGGTTTATAGTTGGTAGCTTTGAGGAACAAAAGAGCTTAAGAGGTATGGAGTTTATGGCTGGGATGAAGCGTGTGTTCTACAAGACTATGTTGTTCCTTATATAGGCGTGGAACCATAGGTTACAATATCTGCCTCTCTAAAGTAACCGTTGAACATCCTAGTTCCTAGGGATCACGTCTCTCTTCTTATATCTTGCTGTTGACGACGTGTCATAGTGGACAACAGATCTATACCTTCCTCGAGCTGATTCTTCGCTAACCAACTGATCTCCCTCAAAGTCTCTTTATTTGATCTGTCTGCATAGTCAAACAATCTTGATCTTCCGCGTCATGCTGTCTTTTACTATGCTAACTGGTGACAACCTGACTTCTAGTATGTTTTCAGCTTCCAACCACGACTCACGTGCTTTGCATAACATCCACTCTGGTTTGCTATCAAGTGACAAACAAAACAGAACTCTCGTACACGCGTCTTGCTATGCGTAATGCATCCAAACTGAACTAGAACTGTCATGTGGCTTGCACCTGCCTTTGTAAATAAAAAAATTGTAATTGACTTTTAAATAAAATGTTCATGAACACACTTTGTATAATCAATATGTATCCATGTGCGAATATAAAATCTAATAAAAATAGTGCCATAACAGAGCAGTGGATGAATTCAATAATGGATGCTTGCTTGATGGTCAACTTATGAGATAGCATATATCTTAGTGGAGTTTTTTGGGATTTAAGTAGAACATTATTTAACTCACTTATATATCTTCCTGTCGTCGTGCGAGGTCGTTAAGTGGAACGTACTCTGCTTTACTGCTGGCGTTTGGCCTGTTCTAAGCTTTTGTAGAGGTCGATACCGCCATCCTGTGTGTTAGGTACTTAGGTGGTTATGATATTTGGGGATGAAATGATGAATTGATGATTACGCATAGAATAATTTTCCGTTTGCATTATATGAATTTTTTTATGATATGTAAATATTTATCCTCCATTAGATTATAGTGCACCCGCTTCTATATTGCTACTGTAAATAAAGAATTATATTGTGTCTTTTGAATGCATGACTAATTGATGTGTGTTATAGACTTATAGATTTTTATTGATATTCTTAGATCATTATTGCTAATTGAACTTGAATCAAAACCAGTTTGTTAGATTGATTAGTTGTTAGGGTTATTAATGAACGATTGTTGTTAATTACGTATTATATAAGAAGGAATTAGTCCGACTTTGCTTGCAAATCCACAATAAGGTGTTCATTAGTAAGTTAACAATTTAGTTGAGAATTGACGATCAAGATTCATATGAGCTAATGCGATAGTTTTTTGTGACCAAAGACGTCACATTTATTCGATGATATATGAATTTACTTGCTTTTAGACACTAGTTGATAATAGTTTAGTTTTAGACACAAGTCATAAATTCCCATTTTATCGTGATATTAGATAGCGTAAACTATAAGAAGAGAACTAGCTCAAGTGGGTGGAGCTATCTTACCCCAATCATGAGGTTGGGGGTTCGATTCTTACCTGCGACTTAGTGCGCTCCTTTCAGACAAAAAAAAAGATAGCGTAAACTATCGTTTTATGTGGGATCGTCCCGACTTTATGAGAGACTTGATTACTAGATGTTCGTTAGAGTTGGTAGATGTTATATTGCCGCGGATACTTGCGTTATTAATAAGATGCATGAGTTGAGACTTATGACTTCCTTTCTAAAAAATTAAGTATAATGAAAAAAGGTACTCAAACTTGTTATATAGCTTTTTGAAAGTCTTGTATAAGACCGTTTGATTCTAAGTTAATCAAACCGTCTAAAAATGGTCAGTAGAAATAAAATTACAGTGTTGATAAACAATTACCACATTTACCTAATTTATGTGATAGATCTAATTTTTTTTGGTATATTTGGAGCAGTTAATTATGCGGTTAAAAGAGATTTGAGTACTCAACTTGAGACAACTCCCATGTAGAGCTAACAAAACCGACCCGACCCAAACTGTCCGAAAATCACTACTCGAAACCGACTAGACTCGATGCTAGACTGAGACCTGATACAACCCGAAAAGTTGAAATCCGAAATGAAAACGACCCGAGTTGACCCGAAACTGAGTCAACCCAAAGCATGACCCAAAACTATGCATATATAGAACACAAAATTGACTGCCGGACCCAAAACCAACCTGCCCCACTTAACCAGGTTGCCAAGTTGCCAACTCTACTCCAAAACAACGCAAATTATATTGCGCACCCATTGCATGATGCATCACGCACCTAAGTAAATATGGATAAATATGTGTCATACATTCGTTGAATATACGCAATACATTCGGTGAATATATACTCTTTAATTGGTGAATATGTATTTTATAATACTTGGTGAATATGAACTATATAGTGGGTGGATATGTATATTATATAATTATGTATATCAAAGTTGATAAATGTATAAACTACATTAATTTATGTGAATATATATTGTTATAATGGTGAATATGGTGCATGATGCATTATACAAGGAGTGCGCAATATAACGGTTGTCAAAACAGGTCGAACTACTTACCATTACCAGTCAAGTGGACTTTGCATGAATACATGACAATCCCTCCCACATTCCCACTAGATATAGAAGTGTCTATCTTACTACTTCCTAGTCTTAGATCTAAATTAGTTAATGCCACATTGAAAGAGACCTATAATAATAACCAAACTTAACTAATTCCTCCAGCATTCTCTCTACACTGCCTGTCATCCCCTGCTTTTCCGACCTTACACAAATAATAACAAAAACTTCAAAAATTAATCTTTCTTCACTTGGAGGTTTACTCTCTTCTCATCTTTCATATTTCAATATATTCTTACATAATATAAGTTTATATTTTTCTTAGTTGAATGATCACCTCATTCTTTTTTTCTGGGATGACACAAAACCAATCTTAGATTTCTGGGTTTGTTTTCTACTTGAGATTTGTGCACTTTTTTGCTCTCATTAGTTGGTAGAAAGTGGTATTGTGATACCCTTTTGTGAATTCTGTGTGTAGGAAAGATTAGGACTTGAATTAGTCAGATTTTGTTTTTGTTGAATTATGCTTGTTCATGTATGATTGATGTGATTTTGTGCTTTATATTCTTTGCGGATGTCAACTAGCTTAGCTGATAAGGTCGCGGGGTTTTTCACGCGAAAACCGTCTGCATCATTGACCTTTGTGCCTCCTTGATAGTAGAAAAATGGTTATTTGTTCAGTTTTTGTGGGGTTTTGAGATTTTGTTTCAGATGACAAATGCTAACTTTTTGATCACAAGTTTCTAGAAAAGACCATCCAGTAGTTGAACTCCCCGTAAGCTAAATGAACTCAAGCGCCCTCAAGATCAAATTAAATTAGAGATATATATTCCTTTGTTGGGCCAGCATGGCTACGTCTGCTTTAATGATAAGAAAGGCGGTCTCTCCTAAGACTTTCTGTTTTTTATATATGGATTTTAGCTTATTAGCAAATGCATATAGCTGCTCTTTTCGAGCCATGATGATGAGAATTAAATGACTGGTGGTTGTAGTCTAATGGCAGATTTTTTTGACCATCTGTTTGCCCGTAGGAGTTCGTAAGTTAATTCCTTGTTTTCACGAGTGATCGCTATTTTGATCTTTGCAGAGGAATGCTCTGAAGGTGTAGTCTGATAAGCGATGGCGGATTCGGAAGGGAGTTCTTTCAGCTCTCAGCTGCTGGAGAAATGGAGTAATTGTGAGTATGTGGAGTATTTGAAGAAGCAATGCCCTTATGGTGTTGCTGGGACATTGGCTATTGCCGTAGTCATACCTCTATTGCTCTCAATCTTATGGATGGGGAGGAGAAAGGTTAAGCAGAGAGGAGTTGCGGTGGAAGTTAGTGGTGAAGCAGGCTTGGGTATGCGTAATGGTAAATTTAAGAAGCTTGTGGAGGTTCCCTGGGAAGGGGCCACAACTGTAGCAGCTTTATTTGAGCAAGCATGTTTGAAATATGAACATCACCGATTTCTTGGAACAAGAGAGCTGATCGATAAAGAAGTTATTCAAGCGAGTGATGGAAGGAAGTTTGAGAAGGTGCATTTGGGTAACTATAATTGGGAATCATATGGACTGGTGTTTGATCGTGCTTGTCACTTCGCATCGGGACTTGTTAAGCTAGGTCATGATGTCAATACTCATGTTGCTATATACTCTGAAACAAGGGCCGAGTGGCTTATTGCGTTACAGGTTGGATATCTGATCTCCATCAATTGAAATAGCTGTAATCCATTTAAAAACTTTAGAGAAAATGAGGAAATAAACATGTACATGCGTTTTTGTTTCAGGGATGCTTCCGGCAAAATGTCTCAGTGGTCACCATCTATGCCACTTTAGGCGAGGATGCACTGATCCACTCCCTTAATGAGGTAGAAAATATCATTATTGAGATTCTCCCTCAACTCTTGTATTTGTATGGACCTATGGAGAGTACTTAACAGCTTAAAATTTGTGGTAGTAAAATTCTTGGAATTTCATATGAAGCTATGTTATTGGGCTTTATTTAAACTGCTTTACATTACAGACTCAGGTATCGACTTTGATATGTGATTTGAAGCAATACAAAAAGGCAGCTGCAATAAGCTCAAAATTGGAAACGGTAAAAAATGTTATCTACTTCGAGGAAGATGGAGCTTCAACTGATTCTGGCATATCTGGAAGTAATGCTGACTTTAAAGTATCATCTTTCCGTGAAGTTGAGAAACTTGGAAAAGATAATCCTCTCCCTCCAAGATTACCATCAAAGAATGATGTTGCTGTTATAATGTATACAAGTGGCAGCACGGGGATGCCAAAGGTTTGCTCCAGCTAATTTTTTTATATTATATATATTTAATGCACTTCTATAATGGTCTAGTGCAAGTAGTATATTTCGAGGTGGAGACAGTGACTTGGAATTTTATGGATAAGATTCTGTGTGTCTGGATTTCTTGGTTAAATGACAATATGGGGCGTCTCTAGCATTTGTGAATTTATTTACTTTTCATTTGAATGACTACTTGCTTTATCACTTAATCATCATGAGTGTTGGCTTTCTATTTCTACATGGTGCTTGTACTCTCTATCTGGATGTTGATGGTAAAGTAGGTTTATCTGCCTTTTATAAATGAGAAAATTGTTTAGGATTCTACTCTTGAGTCTTGTGGCGGATGGCTTCTACAAATTATTGAACCAACCTTATATTTGTATGCTTGCATTGTCTAAAGTTATTGATGGTTACAAATGATGCCAGGGAGTTATGATGACTCATGGAAATATAGTTGCAACTGCTGCAGCTGTCAGAACGGTTGTGCCTGGTCTTGGAACCAATGATGTGTACTTGGCATATCTGCCTTTAGCACATGTTTTGGAATTAGAAGCTGAGGTATACCATACTTTTTTTTTCTTCTAAATAACTTTTGGAGGTTCTTCGAAGATCAAGCTGAGGAAGTTTTTTTTTTTGCAGACGGTTATGTTAGCTTCTGGTGCTGCAATTGGCTATGGCACAACACTGACATTGACTGATACCTCGAATAAAATTAAGAAAGGAACAAAGGGAGATGTTTCTGTATTGCAGCCCACCCTCATGGCAGCAGTTCCAGCTATTCTTGACCGTGTTCGTGATGGGGTTCTTAAGAAGGTTAGCTCCTGAATCATAGACTCTGTTATCTACTTCAGGGCTGGAAAATTTATGTTTCCTAGTCGTTTATCCCCATGAAACTTGTTGCTTGCAGGTTGAAGAAAAAGGTGGTTTTGTTAAAAACCTGTTCAATGTTGCTTATAAACGCCGATTAGCTGCTATAGAGGGAAGCTGGTTTGGAGCTTGGGGGTTGGAGAAATTATTATGGGACGTCATTGTTTTCCAAAAAATTCGCTCTGTTCTTGGTGGACGTATACGCTTTATGCTATGTGGTGGAGCCCCTTTGTCTGGAGATTCACAGAGGTTTATTAATATCTGCATGGGGTAAGTTTTTATCTTGAATTCTACATCTTTAGGAACTGAACATGTGTGACTCTTTTGTTTTGATAATTCAAGGATTTCCCTTCAATCCTTCATAATACTTGACATTATTAATTAATGCTTGTACGTTAACATTTAATATAGTCAGCTTCTGTTTGGATTCTATTGTGTTGCAAACATACAGTGTTTAATGCACCAGATATCTTGAAGAGCTCTCCCACAACAAACACATATCCAAAGAAAGTTGCTTCCCTGTTCTTGGCTCTGTATGTCTGTCACCGGCATTTTTTATGCATTGTTTATATTTGCTTGTTAGTTCCTAATGAGGACCTTTGAGAAAAAGAATAATTTGTTAGGTTTGTTATTTCTCTCCCCCGAGGGGGGAGGGGTTGGAATGGGGGAAGGTCCTTGTTCTTTCTCTCCGAGAAGTGTGGGAAGTATGTTCAGGATTTTGTATTATTTAAGATTCTATACAATTAAAGGAAAAAGAAGAAGACGAGTCCCTTCATCTCAGGACACTTGTCTGGCCTTTTGTTCACAATGATGTTTTAAAACATTACCTAAATCTTCATTTGGAAAGTGGATCTCATGAGCTGAAGTCCATGCTAAAAGTTGTAATCTCGTGGAGCTTATGAAGGGTTCACTATTTCATATCATATTCAGTAAAACCCCATTAAATTCTGTAAGGGATTGACGAATATAAGTATATAGGTCTGTAACTGCTTGCCAAGATGCTCACAGTATTTGACATCAAAAACTGCTTACTCATTCCATCTTGGCAAGTAAAGTTTTTGGGCATGAAATGTAAATTCTATGTGCAAAGGAGACAGTATACAACTTGCTACAAATAACAACGCTACCTGTATGCTTCATTTTCTGGAGGTCTAGATGTATGCAATCTTCCTCTTAATCACTCAAGGGTACCAAAGAGGAAGAGGAACAATGTCCTATAGAGATGACCTAAAGCGAGGATGATCGCTGACGTAGGTGAAAAAACCATGTCTCACAATATAGATAGAAGACGAAGCTCTTTACATCTGTCCCTTACAGAGAAGATAAAGAGCGCTCTGGAGACCTACCTTTAAATTATTTTTTTGCGTCCACCATATTACACGTCTTTGTGTGCTTTCCTTGTTCCTGATGCTTCCTGTTGACTGATTGTTTATAGTCTTTTTCTATATTATGTCACGTAACTTCTGAATCTTTTAAGTTGAATTGTATGATATGAACTCTTAATGATGTACTGTGTTTGACAGTGTTTTGTGTTTGAACTATTAGAGTTTAATTTACTTATCCTTACATGGTTGGTTATGTTTTCGCTTTTCTCAGCGCTCCTATTGGCCAAGGATATGGCTTGACAGAGACCTGCGCTGGAGCAGCTTTCACTGAGTGGGATGACATAAGTGTAGGACGTGTTGGTCCTCCTCTTCCCTGTTGCCACATCAAGGTATGCTCTATTGCTGTCTCTCTATATCATGAATTGATTGATATCTCTACTGGACTTGTATCTTCACATGTAGAAGCATGGAATCATATAAGTGTATTCTTGAACTTATTATCATTATCAAATAGTGGAAAAAAGGCATAGGCTGGTCTTAAAAATGGTATATTGCAATGCCTGACTCTATGTATATAGAACTCACTATTTTGTGCTTGCAGTACAATCTGAGATCTCGTGAGCAATCTAAAATTTTACATGACAGGGTTGTTTTCCTGATATAATTAGGATCTATGAATACATATATGGCTCCACCCTTTCTTGTGAATGATACAACAACATCATAACCCCAATGCCTACAAAGAGGCTCCTACCCAAGCGAGGTAAGGGAAGGTCGGGCATACGCAAATTACCCCTAAATTTCGAATTCGCAACAGTACTAGGAGGTGTTTCCAATTGACCCTTCAACTGCCATTTGCTACTTTACGATAAAAAGAAGCACAAAGAGTTTTATGAGTCATTTCGATGTACTCCAATATCATGCGCAACCAAAGAGAACAACTTTTGTGGCTCCATCGGAAACGGACAAATGTAGAAAAAGCATAATGGCAAGAAATTGTTTCCCTCTCATCCACAATAAAAAGGATCAAGAAATGATTTTAAAACCTTCTATGAGTCATAAATGAAACCTGTAAGTAGCAAATGAAAACAATAAATCGAGGCTTATAAAAGTATTACTTTTGTTTATCGTTTTCATTCACTTTCCAACTATTTACTGTGTTATATTTTTGAGTCATGGCACAATCATCTCAAAGAGTGACGATTTCCTACTCTTAATCTGTGGAGCTAAATCATTTGAAGAATCCATAGAATATACCGCTCTTCCTTTAATCCTGGGGATTTCCCAATGATCCTAGCCCCTAAGTGGTGTCCAATCTTAACCTTTACCGAGCGAAATACATGCACAGTGACTCCAGGATACAACAACACAGCATAACTTAAGATCCACTGTGGACATCATGAATCATTCCCAAAATGCAATTCCCTCTTATTTTGGTTTAAAACATATCCTTGTCTTGGACACAACCTGCCGGAGATGTATTCAAGTAAACTCACTAAAAACACATAGGTAAGCTCCAAACGAAGAATAAGTTCTTGATTTCATGGGCAAACAAAATATATCATGACATCACATTAGTGCTTAGTGCAAAGATCATGTCAAACAACTGTCTGCAATCTGTACGAGTGAGAAAGAAGAAAAACCTTATATTTCAAGTCTTGGCACTTAACACCCACAACTGCATGATGCCCAATCACATTATTGGACCCAATCACAGTCTTTCCTGGCAGCTCATCACCAACAACAGCACCACTACGCAACCACCCAAAAAAAACCAAATAATTAGAAACTATGATCAACCCACATGAAAGAACTATAGTCTTAATCATACTCCGTAGTCATTAAATATGAGCTGATAATAAGTAATAACCACAAATTATTGAAAGAGAGTCACTATTGAGCTAAAGTGGTCACTATATTAACACGGTAACAAAAGCGACCACTATAAGCCAAATGTGACTAGTTTAAGAGGGATATTTCAACTTAAAATTAGACGGTTTCATACAAGACATTCGGAATAGCAACACACCTCATAAGAATACAACGATCACCCAACTGAGTATTCCCAAAAACATGACTCCCAGCATACAATTTACAAGCATCCCCCAACTTCGCTAACGACCCAACTGTACAAAACGGCCCAACTGACACTCCCTGCAACAAAACAATCCATCTCAGTCACGTTGCGACTTGATATAATACCAGCACTAATGCACCGTATCCCATCAGAACCACACACGACGCATATATAATACATACTCCGTATATCATAATGATTAACCAAAGTATTTATATGGGGGGCCCCACCTGACCAAGAGTGGCGTTAGGGTGGACTATGGCAGTAGGGTGAATTACTGTAGCAGCAGGGGTCCACGTGTCATCTTCTGCTACACCTGCAACCAATGAGATAAACCCACGTGTCAGACATTGAGTGAAGTGGAAAAGTGAAGTGAGTTGAGTGAGAAACGTACGAGAAACACGTCTGCGGATGGTAAGTGAAGAGAGTTGAGTTACAAGTGAAGTGAGTTGTCTGCTGATGTTGTGGGGTTTGACGAGCAAATTCATTGGTTCCTTTTTAGTGATGTACTTGCTTACACATACAACTAGCTTGGTCATGGGGACATTGAAGTAGTTCGAATAAAGACAAAAAGTACGATTGACCCAATGATTGGAAGTTCGATTTGTCCAGAGTTGTCCTTGATTTTAGTTTTTATATTCCTCTCACATCGCACTATTAGTTGCTCTAATGGGACAAAATAATACAAAGACATGACACCAATTCTCGCCATGTTTCATCTTTTTATTTAGGAAAATTTGCTGAAAATATTCCCTTGTTTGGTTGATCTTCCATTTTTATTCCCAAGTTTTGATTATTTCTTAATATTCCAAAGTTTATCTCATTTTTTCCACTTTTGTGCCCATTTACCTATTGACCTGTTAGCTTTGTATTATCCGGTTACCATAGCTGACGTGGCTGTATTTTTTCATTTCCCTTTTCTTTTTTCTCTCAAAAACCATTGACTGACCTCTTTCATTGTCAACCCTTTGTTTATTTCCCTCCAAACATAACAAAACCAACTGTCTCTTCGTCTTCTCAAAACCCCAACCTTCATTAACGACAAGCACTGCAACTCATTTTCTCTGATAAAGCAAGACAACAACTACAAGTACTCATCAAACAACAGGGAGAAGGGGCCAAGTCATTAATACCACAAGAGGTGGTAGGGAAGGCAGGGGAAGCAGGGGTGGCAGGGGAGGCAGGGGAGGCAAAGGTGGCAGGCATCACATTCCAGCAGGTCTTGGTGCATACATATATGAGAATGGTCATGCATTCATCAATGTAAGAATTGTTCCCAAAAATGCTTTACTCATATATTCATTGTTTTATTCCTTTATTCATTGACAAACTTAAATTCTTAACATATTTTTTATGATTGCAGTCTGGTCATGTTGGTTTAATCTCAACTCAAGCATCAACATCTAATGCCTCCTAAACAACACCACCAACATCCAAGGCCAAGCATAAGGATCATGTTGAAATTGTCAAACTCAAAGCTTTTTGCTGGAATTTAATGAGAATGAAATTTGAGACTCTGAGCTTTTGTATCAATAATAGTCATGCCAACTCTTTATTTAGATCATGCCTCTGCAGAATTGCAGGTACTAGTACAACACAATGGCAAACAATAGCCATGAAATAACAAGTGCAACTACAAACAGTTTTTCTCCCTTGGCATGATTGGAAGCTTCAATCTTCAAAGTAGTACACTCATCTGCCCTTAGCTGTAAAGCCTCCTCTTTCCCCTTTAGTAGCTCCTTCAGTTTTTGATTTTTCAACTTCAATTTAAGTATCTTCTCCTCTAATTGCATTGTCTTCCCCACTTCAACCTCTTCCATTGTTGTAGATGATTATGAAGAATCCCACAAGAAAAAACCGCAATTGCCATTCTGCAAAATCAATCACAAAACCCTATTTCAAAAGCCCCAAATTAAACACTAATTATAAATCCCCAATTTAAATCCTAACTAAATAGCCCCAATTAAAACCCTAATTAATAGCAACAATTAAAATTCCATACTTACCGGCCAACGACCACAACCATAGAATTTTTTTTCCAACATTATCTCCAACCTTCACGATCCTAAGAAAAGTTGGGGTTTGACATTTTCAAATCACAGTTGAGAGAGGTGAGCTTGATGATGAACCAGACTCCTTCATGGTGAAAACAAATCTTGATTGCAAGGAGATGAGAGAGAACAAAATCTTGTATATGGAGGTAGGAGAGATGAGCAGTGTTAATGTAATAGAGAGGAGAAAGAAACAGGGGGGAAAAGAGTAGTGTTGTAAATGGTGAGGAAAACAAACATGGGACAAGTTGTAACGGTCAGTCAATGATTTTTGAGAGAAAAAAGAAAAGGGAAATGAAAATATACAGCCACGTCAGCTATGGTAACCGGATAATACAAAGCTAACAAGTCAATAGGTAAATGGGCACAAAAGTGGAAAAAATGAGATAAACTTTGAAATATTAAGAAATAATCAAAACTTGGGAATAAAAATGGAAGACCAGCCAAACTTGGGAATATTTTCAGCAAATTTTCCTTTTATTTATTGATTTTGATTTGATTTTTATGAATATTTCTAACTAATTTAAACTTAAAAAAAAACTTGATTTTTTTTAAATGGCTTAATTCGATTTCATAACATATGGTGTAGGGCATAGGGGCCACCCAAGTAATAAAGCGGCGTGATAGGGATTATTCTTTTATAATTCAAACTAGGGATTAATAATAGAAGAGAAGTGAAAATAGTGATTTTTCTCATAATATTTTCATAATAATAATGGTAGCAAAACGATATATTTGATTGGAACAATGAATGAATAAGATTATCTCACCTTTTTACAATAAATTAAATAAGTTTACAAATGAAATTATATAACTTTATGCAGATATTGCAATCCGTTATGAGCGGTTAACAACACTCTATGATAAATAGCAATTGAATGTGATATCTTTAAATGATTGAAAATAATCTCGCCAACACCGAGACTTGTGTTTTCTCCTTGTTTAAATGGTTCTACGGTTGAAACTAAGTTTTTTGTAAAACTGCTCAGGGTGTTGCGGGAGATTATTATGATCGTTGTCGAGACCGTTGTCTCTTTTAAAAGCTAAATTACACGCAAACTGAGGCACAAGGGGCCATGCGGTCTCATAAAAGAGCTGTTGTAGTCCCTTGTTTCCCCTTGTAGTGATTGTGGTCAAAGATTTGGTGATCGTGTTGCCAAATGACGTTTTTGTTGCTTATGTTACATGCTTGTACTCTAGTTTAAACACAGATCTCAAATTCCGTGTCAAAAATATTTTTAAATATATTGATTTAATGGAAAGTTTTGGAATTTATGTTTTAGGAGTCAGAATCACAAGTACCAAGAACAATATTCATGATCTATTTTAAACGTCTACAACCCTTCAATATGGACTTGTGGTTCAGTTGTAGGTGTTGGTGGTCCATTCGTGGGTGTTTACATTTTGGTGGACCATCATGCGCTGTTTCGTGTAAGGGAGCCCTCGGGTTTCGGTCAACTCTACACAGGATTGTGCCTTTTGCGTCTTTTGGATCTATGTCGGAGATGAAGGTTGTAGCATATGATCAATAACGTAGAGAAAAAGATTACGCGAGAGGCAATCAAAAGACCGTGGTGGGGCCGTAGCAGCCGATCAATCACGACAAGAACATGTCGCGAGAGTCGATCAAAAGGCAATGGATTCTGCCCTTTCGCTTTTGGATCTTTGTCGAAGATGGAGGCCATAACAGATTAATAGCAGTTCAATCACGACGAGAAGGAAATCGTGCGCGAGCCGATCAAAAGTTGATTGCAATGAACACTTGATTGCAATGAACACTGATGGCGAGGAAGAGCAACACTCCACGACAATGAGATTGAACGATTAGCTATAGAGTATTGATTGAATTTGGAGTTTGAGAAACTAAAAATAATAGTAAATAACAATAAAAAAAACTGGCCGGTGGGCATTGATGAATTTTCCCACCGGCAGGACAGGTAAGCAATTTTTTTTTTGAAAAAAAAAAGTAAAGATAAAAGCCTTATTTGTACATAATCTATGCTATTACTTACTGTAAAGGAGCCTCCAAATGATTCGCATTTCATCTTCATGAAAAATTAGAACATTCATCAATAAGCCTGTACATTGCAGCCCTTGATAAACTAACCCTATACGTGTGCTAAACTACTTCACCTAATAATTAAATGAAAAAGATGAGAGGAAAAATGTTCCATACATATTATAACACTATGAGGAGCTGAAGGACAGTAGCAAACCTAGGCGAAAGCTCTCCTTTTACTTCAAGTTGATGATCTAATTTTGCACATTCCCGGTAAATTGAGTTAAACTGGAAGTCGATTTTGCCATTTTGAAGTGCTTAGGAAAAGAGGATATGTTGCTTCAAGTGAAGATATTTGCAATGTACTTGTAGCAAGACTATCCCATTTAAAGTACCTCTTCTTATTCTTCTTCTGCATAAAGCTTCCGGTCCATATTCAGTTGAGTGCAACCGAGCAAGCTAATTCCATTCTTAAGCATTCTTCTATGACGGACCTTTCTGCTATTAGAACCCGAAACCTCCATTTTAAGTGACTGAGCTCAAGATGCCACCCTCCAAAATTCTGAGGACCTATTACACAACCAATAGTCAACAATGTGAAGATGTAATATGCTTACAGCAACATGAAACATACTATGTTAAGACACAGGATTTCCAACAGATATTTCAACACACAAAAGCATTACTAGACTAGACTAACCTTCCTTCTTACAATTCAGTTTGTTCAGGAAACAGAACAAGCACTACAATTTTTTCTCAGCAACGTATACAATATTAGTTCAGCTTCCCTCAATATTAGTTAAAAGATGCTTTACACAACATCTTCTGCTTTTGAGTCATCAGGTCACCAAAAATTCTTAAAATACCATATTGTCTACATCTATTTGTTTCATTTCAGCCAAGTAAACCTTTTTCTACTGCTTGCTTATCCTAAAATCTATAACAGACATTACAGAGACTTAGACAATTACTTTTGAATATAGTATTCAGTTATTCAAAAAAAAAAAAAAAAAAAGAATATAGGATTCAGAATCCTTTTTCTAATTCACAACCACAAATGGGTATGTAATTATCAAGAACACCTTATAACTAAATCGCTTGACATTATGACTATTGAAACCTCCATATCTCATAGTAGGGTGTTTGAAACTTTCTTTGACAGTAATAACTCCTAGACCCCNNCCCCCCCCCCCCCCCCCCCCCCCCGGGCCTCCAATCTACTACGTCAACCACTGCCGAGCTAGTGCAAGAGTACAATTGATAGCAGACTTCTAACACAAAGTAAGCATTTAAGATACAGAAAAATAAAAGTTTGAAATACCTTTAATATCTAAAATGGCTTAGATCCTAATTTAATTTACATTTCCCCAATGCCCTAAAAGAGGCTCCTGCACATGCGGAGTAAGGGCAGGTAAGGTGTGCGCAACCTTACCACTGTAACAATTATTACATAGAGGTTGTTTCCCATTGACCCTTGAGATGAAGAGCGTTAACCATCTGCTACTCCATTATAATAGAATGAGCCATTCTGAATTGGTCCATTATATTTTAAAACCAAAGAATTATGGATCTCAGGCTCCATCGGAATATGAACATGGACTAGATATGGATTAGATCCTACTTATGGAAAAAAAATAGAAGACATCAAATCCTACTTGTGGTTAGTGCTGAGAACTTATTGGGCTTAAGTTTCCATATTAAATATATCCATTGTAACCAGAATCTTGACTCTCAAATACAGTTTAAGAGTGTTTCAAGCAAGTACAGAATTTCTAACCTGAGACATGCGAGGCCTCAAATCAGGATTCCTTTTGATGCACAATGAGGCACACTGTAACATACAGCAAAGCTCCTGTTTTACATAGCTGTTTCCCAAGCATGGGTCAACCAACTTTCTCATGTCATTTTCTTTAAGAAGTCGCCGTGCCTGATGCATGAGTGAAATTAAAATGGGATAATCCTTTAATGAATTTGAACTCTTACCCTTTGGGTAAAGAAAACTTCTTCCTTATTAGAAGCATAAGAAATTAAATACATACCCATTCAGTGAGGCATTGCTCTCCCTTGGGCCTATTTATGTCCACAGCCTTCCGTCCCGCAACAAGTTCTAGCAATACTATGCCAAACGAATACACATCAGCCTTTTCTGTGATCTGACCACTTTGAGCATATTCTGGAGCCAGATACCTGCACAGAGCACAAACTTAAGAATAATTTTCACGCTATCCAGCAAAACAAAAGGCAGTATTCACACTTACCCAAAAGTCCCAATCACTCGTGTTTCCTCACCTACACCTCCATCAGCCTGGCACCTTGCCAATCCAAAATCCCCGACCTGATAGTAAGAAGGTTTTCATGGAAAATAAGGTTGAGCACACAGCACTTACGCGTTTCAGATACATGACAAGATTTCCTAAAAGATAATTCTAAAACAAAGTTGAAACATCTATCTTCTGCCTAAGGAAAAATACATCTGTAAAGAGCAAAAGAAATAAGTGTAACTCGAGGATGGAGTTGGAATCATAGACGGATAGACCTAGTGAGTTAAGAGGAATGTAATCAGTCTAACATCAGCCTTTTTTGTCATCACATTCTTGTACCAACTAAATCAATTGGCTCCTACACAGTATTTTAAGGGGCAGGGGGAAAGGCATCTTATTACCTACACGTTCAATGAAACTGATGGATGGTCACCATTGTCAATGAGAAAATATTTAGGAAGTAAAAACTTACCAATGGTTCAAAATCATGGGTTAAGAGGATGTTGTTTGGCCGCATATCTCGATGGACAATACAACCAACTCGGCATTCTTCATGAAGGTATCTCAGTCCTCGAGCAGCTCCAACAGCAATATTTTGCCTCGCAGGCCATTCTAATATGTTGCTACTACGGCCTGCATACTCAAAAATTAAAGTATATACATGACAATTGATTTGATGTTGCTTAATGTACTATAGACCATATACAAGAAAAAGGTGATTATATAACACAACTGGCTATCATTAATTCGAATAATAGACCATTCTACAAATCAAGTAGATCTCAAAACAAAGTAAGACGAAGACTGCCACATTTGATAAAAGAATACACAGGCAGCAACCTACACTAAGCGCCTAACGTGAAAGAGCTGATTTATATATCCAGTCACCATTGTGACAATAAGTGACTAATCTTCAACATCTCAAATTATAGAATCAGAAATGACTGGTTTATATAAATCCAATACCTCAGTCCAGAATGATTAGAATTAAACAAGTATTCGAGAAATTACCATAGAGATGATAATCCAAAGATCTATTGCATATATATTCATAAACCAACAATCTTTTTCCACCGTCCACACAGAAGCCAATCAGCATTACAACATTACGGTGCTGAGCACAGCTCAGGGTTTCCACTTCAGAGCAGAATTCCTTATCACCCTGAGAGCTGGCCAGTTTATACTGCTTCACGGCAATAACCTGGCCATCTTGTAACACCCCGCGATACACAGAACCAAATCCACCTTCTGCCAAAAAATTGTGTTCTGAAAATCGATCAGTCGCCATTTCTAGCTCCGCATAGGTGAATGTTTGAGGAGGTTTTCCAAAGACTGGTGACTTATGCTGGCATTTTGAGCATAGAGGAGGTGGATCAGAAGGTGACTTTTTAGACAATGAGATAGCGTCTCGAACACTTGTTGAGTAAAGCTTACTACTATGATTGGGTACTCCAGCAATGGAGAACTTCTTCTGCAAATTTATAGATGCATAAGCCAGAATTTCAGCCGTAGATTTTTGTGAACCATCTTTGTGAGAATTTGAATTGACACTACTAGTGCTTGAACTCTTTAGCATCCATGGCTGGTAAAAACTTGTCGAGCTCATCGATTCATTGTCTGTATCAGAGTCAGAATCCATCAGTTTATCACTTCCATTAGCAACAGATAAAAGTTCTCTCTTTTGGTCCTCAATTGTCCCTGAGGCAAAGTATGATGATGTCCCAGCATCTGAGCTTGATATAGATGATGTTCCCACATCAGTGGCAGTATATGATGTCTCATGATCGGGACTACTGGTTGGAGTTACATTTGGCACACGAATAGTGTTTAAAAATTCATATGCATCCTCCTGAAGCCGTGTTTCATCAGTGGGTAACAATGAGTGCGTCACTTCTGGCTCCAAATCACCTGATCCAGTCAAATTCAATCTAAGTACCTTCGGATGTGATCCTTTCATTATGATAACATTGCACTGCAGCTGGTCCATACAGTGTTGTGCTTCAGTTTTTAGTTTTCTGGCAAGAAACAAAAACCAACCCTTCAGGAATGTACAGTACACAACATAAATCTTGGTGGATGTTGAAATTATTAAGCTATGCAAGCTTTGAGCAGTCTACAGTGCACAATCATCAACTACAGAAAGGACTGAAACCAAAAATATTACTTATCCAATATCACCCAGTTTGTTTGATCTCTCCTAGCTTCAGCAGCCACAACCCCAGCTATAGAGCCCGAAAGAATTTTTATCTTGACACTTATCTGTTGAGAAAGTTGCACAATGACATTCAGAGTGCACACCTCGAGTCCACAGTAAGACAGTTGTAGGTTTGAAAGAAATCAAGTAACTGACCTTGCAAGATATGTGATCTTTACACAACTGATGCATTAATTCTGAGCAAGAGTCAGTAATGTCTTCCTCTTGATCCAGAAATGTCCTGGTGTGAGATCTCCAGTGTCCAGTTGCACAATCAGTGGTAAACTTTTGAAATCCCCATAATTTTTTCCCTGCAAGTCCACATTCTACATCAGTTTAAATATTTCAGTATATTTATTACCTCGTATACCTAGATTCACAAGAGGTCATGTACGTTTATCCAACAACTCTATTTGATAATTTTGTTGATACACAGTAACTGCATTCAGATATCTTATAACCTACATATGTTTTCAAAGCATGAAGTGGGAAAAGGGAGAAGAGTAAGTGGCTGAATACTTTCTAAGTTAAAAGGTTTGCTACTTTTCATCTGCGCAACCATGCGACCATAACAATCCTTCACTGCTTCTCAGCAGACAAAAGCCCTTAATGCCTTTTGAACAAATAGGGTTCCACGTAAAAGATGTGGTAGCTGCTAGTCAGTGATTTACCGAGACCCAAGTTTAAAATCTATCTTTATTGGCCTTTGAGCCTCTAAACATGTGCAGATGTTTAAGATTGTCTAACACAAATAATTAAGACTCACGATAGTTCAAAGAAACAACACAACATCTGCAAATTAATTGCAATTATAAGTTTCCCTGGCCAGGATAAAATTTATATCTTCCTATACACTTATACTGGTCAATATAGCACGCAGTAAGGAATACACAAAATTAAAAATGAATAGAGTGAAAAAAGCTTCACAAAACATCTTCACAGGGTCTCAAAACACTACACAAGCATAACCATCAGATCCTGCTGCAGGTTAAAGAATGCTTCAACAATCAAAATTTGGAACAATGATCAGCATTTTGTGCCAAGCAATTGAAGTTCTAGAAAGTAGAAATAGGCGAAAGGCTGAAAAGTGAAGATAGATCAAATGACGGCAAATATGTTATGCTGAGTTAGTTACAGAAGGAGACAAGATGAGTGGATATTCTTTTTTTCAGAACAGAAAATTAGCTCAGCACTGCAAAAATCGATTGCTGCTCCCCCCCCCCCCCCACTCCTCTCTTTTCAACTATTGTCCTTTTAAATTTTTAAGCAACTAACTAAAAATTTTGTGAGCGACTATATGCACACGAAAAGTTAAAAATAACCTCATGATGTTCATCTGCAATGGCGCATAATATTTTCCCTCTCCCATTCGAGGACCAAACTCAAAGTTCCAGCATTATACTTAAAATTTAGAAAACATAATTTAGAAAGCACAAGATATAAGGGTTCTATAAACCCCTATGATGTGTTAGTCCAGCGAAAGTTCTTGCATGCGGTAATCAATTTTGATGCATGTGATCTTGCGTCAAGCAATTGAGGTCAGGTCCTAGAAATAAATAGAAGTCCAAAAAAGAAAGATAATTCCGTTGGTGTCAAATTTGTGATGCCTCATTCTGCACAGTTGAAGACTTGCTCGATAATTCAGATGACATAAATCTAATGTTACTCAGTTAGTTACAATGATTTTAGGTAACTGCCAACTTCATGACTGTCCTTTAGGCCATTGCCAGAAAAAGCAGAACACCCTCATCAATTTCATGTGCATTGCATGTTCTCTATCCCCATCTAAGCCAACTTCACATCCCATCATTACATTTGCAATTTAGCAATTTAGCAATCATTTACTAGAAGAGTAACACTGGGGTAAGACCATCCTACAGAAGAATGAGCATTTAAAATATTGTAGGACCAGAAAAGCCAACTGTTGTGATCCTTCTTCTTCCAGGGGTCTAATATTTACACAGTTTTACCCCTAACAAGTAAAGAGGCGATCTTCGAACTAAGTTACTCAAAATTATAACTTCCCGGCGATGATCAATACAACGCAACAGCAAATAAACTAAAAATAACAGACTAACATAGACATTATACCATCAAATCATCAATACAAGGACAAATTTAGACATAACTAACTATGCAGGCAAACTAAACTGATCATTAAAACCTTAGCACGAAACAAGATCACCAAAACTTTGGGGGGAACTGACAGACTAACGAAGGCATTATCTTAACAATCAAACGATACTACCGATGCAGCAATAGAGGAAACAACTCTAAGCATTAAATCATTAATGCAGTTCTGCACAAGGAAGTCTTGGCCTATCGGTACAAACTAAGATACACTAAATTATGGTCACAAATTCTTAGAAATAAATGTAGACAAGCTCCCTGCAAGCTAAATTAACTTGAGCGTCCCAAGTCAAACAAGAGATATATATCCCTTTCTTGGGCCAGCATGGCTCTATCTACTTTTATGATAAAAAAAAACACGTCTCTCCCAAGACTTCTGAAATATGATAGGCCACATGTTCGATTACCCCTCCCCGTTTGTAATCATTATACCGACTCCGCGACTAATATGCACAAAAATAAAAGGAAATTGATCATCAAAAAAAGACTTACCAAAACTTTGAGGAGATATGACAACCAAGAGCTTTATGCTACACCCAGGTTGCACAACATTTGCAAGTGCCCACTCCATTGCAGCCCTTGGAATTTCCTTAGAAGCTCTCACTGCAACCACAACCACTTTCCTCTGCTTTTCACTCATCTCCAGCTCCTTAAACCCCATCCCACTACTGCTCCTCATAACTCATGCAACTTCACAAAAACCCCATTAATACCCCCCTCATCATATGCAATTTGCTCACTTACCCAACACTCAAAAGTCAAAGTCCACTCTTCGCCACTCTAGTGGTCCTACCCTGCTCGAATTCTGACTAAACCAAATGGCGCAAAAACAGACAGTTCAGTCTTTGCGGCTATATTGGTCCTACCCTGCTCGAATCCAAATGGCGGAAAAAAGACAAAGTTCAGTTATTTTGAGCAGTGAGCAACAGAGTTTGTGCCAACTATTTTCACAACAAAAGCATGAGTTAATGTGAATGTGTAAAGATGGAGTTTTGGGATGATCAGTGTGTCATCATTTGAGCACTTTTTCTCAAGCAGCTTTTTTACTTTGTCTGGCAAAAAGTTGAGATGCCAAAAGCAAGTGTTATTAATGGACCAGAAAATGAGGAATATAAAAGAGTTTAGAAGTATAGAAACTTTAATGGCAGTACATGGGGTGTAATAATGACAGTAGTATTGATCCAAAACAGGTAAGAACAAATAATTGAGGATTTGTGGGACCTGTGACATCTAGTCATTTCCAAGTCTTATGTAACGAGAGAGAAGATCATCTAACTAACAGTTGATTGAAGTTGTATTAAATTATTTCTTAATTTAGATTGATTGAATGGACATTTAATTTCTCTAAGGAATCTTGTTGTCATTAATGACCAAAATAAATAAAAATATTGAGGCTATGTTATGCTAAAAATGACTTGTTTAATTAGAAAATACTTCTCTGTTTCAATGAACTCCGGACATTTCTATTTTGGGTAAATCATAACACAAAAAAACTACACAAAACATTTTCATGTGATGGTGGGCCTATGTTTCCATCTCATAAATTTTCATATTTTGCAAAAAATAACTGTCAATGTAATTATTAATGTGATTATTCCAACTATATTTAGGAGCATCCACG
>CAAKMY010097470.1:0-17106 GCA_901111285.1 Corrigiola litoralis | reverse complement strand
CTTTTGATCGTTCAATAGAATTTTGCAATTGAGGAGAAATGAGTGAGACAGAGGGAGAACTTGTTTGACCAAAATTAAAAATTGTTTGGTAACTACCTTTTCTTAATTACTTATAAATCTTTACCTTCAAAAAAAAAATTACTTATAAATCTTTTTCACCTGACAATAAGGTATTCCAAGTAGCGTAACATAAAAATAAGATGATTGGTCATAATTTTATTCCATTTTTCAATTCATTTTACCAAATGACAATCATACTCGTTATGATTTTTACCTATGTATTCTTTTATGTCATTTTGTCTTAAATCGGTTGTTTGTTTAACAAATTTCACCAAAGAATACAATTAAAATCAATTACCTTATCATATTTCAATTTTTAGCTACCAAATCAGCTAACTCATCTGTTTCCAACTATCTTATATGTCTATTTTATCAAACATAATATGAGTTTGGGAAGTACGGTGATGTGGAGCTGGGTGAGTTCCTCTACTGATAACCCTTCCATGTTTCATCAAAAAATTTAAAATTTTTAATTTTTTCTAATAGTGTTTTTATAACTTTATATAACCTACTACATAATTCACATTGAAGACAATTCATGAGCAATAAGATTGACCCAATGCTAGAGAGTTTAACCTATTATGAGGTTGTACCAGGTTAGAATCCTCCTATCTTCCTCCCCGCAAAATTATATATTTCAATGTAAAATAAAATACATATATATATGGTCAGGTTCTATAAGTACCAATTATTACAAATTAATGAACAAAGAAAATGTTTATTTAAAGCAAATTTCCATAAGTACCCGTTATTTGGGTATTTCCGTTTAGGATACTCGACCATAATATATAATTCCACTTTAGATACCTATTTTAAATAGACGTTAGAATTTTGTTAAACATTTCGTTATTTTGGTAAATGACAACACCCAACATTACACAATAAATGAAGAAAATGAAAATGTCGTCAACCCTCCCCCATCACTGTTTCTCTAACTCTCTCCTCCCCTATCCCTCAACTGTCATGTTCATCACCTGCACCACGTCTCCCTCCCACCATTTCCATCACACAAAATGACGTTCTCCTCACTTGCTTCCTCCTCCTCATGCCCCCCTGTTTCACCACGTACACACCTCGACCTCGTAACCGCCTCTCCTCCCCTCACACTCCTACGCCGCAACCGCATAAGGTTATCCACCTCCAAAATTAATGTATGGAAAATCTGATTAATTACTTGAAACACCCTGAAAAATACAAGGATTACATGGTAGGTTTATTGTATAGAGGAAGCATTTTACAGGCATTACCGTCGTACGTTCGGTTAGGAAATACAAGGCGATGGTAGGAATTCTTATTGTAGTACAAATTACAACTTAACGTAAACTGATTACACCTATTTATTCCATGAATATATCATAATCCTCTAAATTCTCACTCTGGCCCATCCCCTGCAATCTTATCTGAAAAAACAAAACATTAATAAGACCTGAGCCAAAAGAGGTCGAGCTCAATCCTGGCAACCAAGTAAAATAACTCTTTTAATAAATTGTGGATCAATCAACTTTTCATATCTCTTTACTTTTCCAAAATGCAAGAAGCATATATTAAAAAGATATAATATATTTTTTTATAACATATTTGAACACTTATTCATGTGAGAGAGAACACCTAGTATCTTGTAGCTCCCCTCAGGGCTTTGGCCCACATTTTATGAGATCTCGGGACCTAAGGTCCTCCAGTGTGCACACTTTCAGACTTACGTCTTACAATCGGTATCGGTGTTTATCTTACATAAACCTTTAATTTATTCTCTTATCAAAGTAGTCATAAATCACTTGTATACCAACTTTATTTATATAAAGTTGAATTTAAACCAAAAGATCACTGAATCATATCTCCCTTAAAAGTATATATAAAGTAGACCTTTAACAGAAGATCGTATATATTAAAAGATCCCACTCGAATGAGGGATCAATTATTTAATTAAAAGACCACTTAAAAAGTACATATAGTAAAAATAGCTTTTCAAAAGAGTACATAAAATACAAAGTGTATTAAAAAAATATACATATAGTACGAAGGGATATCAAAATTATACTTATATTAAAGAGGGTGTACTCAAGAACGTACATATAATATAAAGAGGTATTCAAAAACGCACCTTATACGAGGTTAAGTTTACTATTTGTAACTTTTATAAATGAGTCGATGTTCGTAGCTAAAGATTCATTTCCATAAAGCTATTGAAAGGAAGACATAGGTATGTCTCCTATTTATACTCATAGCAAGTCGGCTAACATAGCATATTAGTACTGCAAGGTAAGCCGGCTAAGACAAAAACTTAGTCTCCAAGTATCAAAGTGGATAATTTCAACTGTATTTATCTTTCATCTACTGCTTGCCACTTAGGCCTTGATATCTTCACTCCAATGAGTTCTTTCCATTTCTCTCTAGTTCCTTTCAATTCTCTTCAATTCCTTTCAGTTTTTCCAGGTCTTCCAATTCTCTCCAATTCCTTACAGGTTCTTCCAATTCTCTCTAATTCCTTCTAGTTCTCTCCAGTTCCTTCTCGCCCTCTCCAGATTCCTTCAATTCCTTCCAGTTAATTCCTTCTACTTTTTAACTCATTCCTTCCAGTCCTCTGCAGTTCCTTCGAGTTGCTTTCAGTTCTCTCCAAAGTCTTTTAGTTCTTTCAATTCCTCTTCAGTCTCTTCCAATTCTCTCCAATTCTTTCCAGTCTATTTCGGTTCCTTTCGGTTCAGTTCAATGCAGTTTTGCGAGTTTCAAATGAATAGAACATGGCCTTATGATTACTTGGGCGTGCTTAAAAAAACATGTAGTGGTATTCAACCATTTGACCTCTAATTTAATATAATATTTACAGTTTTTTCCAAATAGATAATAATTAGAGTAATAATTAGTATGTCCAAAACTTGCACTAGTAAATTCACCGGGTTTGTATACATTAAAATAGTTTTAGGACTTGAAAAAAGCTATATTGAAATAAGATGAGACCATATATATCACTGAAGCATGAACTACATAATAATGAATAAAGAGATGTAGTTCATGCTTCAGTGATAGTAAAACTATTTTTCACGATACTATTAGTGTTGAATTTTTCCATACATATACAATTTGATGTTTTACTAATTGCTACTACTTTTTTTTTTAAAAAATGTCAATTATGGAAGGAAATTTCAAGCGTCTGATTCCTCAATCTTATAATGCCCAATGTTCTCGTCAATTACAGACTACCAATAATTCTAATGCTACATTATCAAATTTCTTCATAGAGAAAAGAAGTAAAACTAAGGGTCAAATTATATATAAAGTCTAATGTAGATAATTTATTTAACAGTTAAATGAAATCGTTTAAATTGGCATGTTTTTGACGGAAATAATTATTTTCATTCAATTTTAAATGTACCTATGAGTGAAACTTGAGTGAGACGGTCTAACCAAAAAATTATATAGAGACCAACCTAACACTAACCCACCTCCTCTCTCCTCACCCGTAACTTCTAACATAGTCTCAAGACTATCTAGTTTTAGGTCGTCCTGTAAAAAAATTATGATAGGGACAAAAACGTTATTCCGCGCGATTCTTTGCTGCCCATTATCAACAATGACCTTTATTTTGTACTTGATAATAACCAATTTTCTTAAACTCTTTGCTCCTCACTACCCTCCCCGAATCCCACCATATCACCCCATCTTGTTATTCCACCATTTCTCCAATAATCATGCGTCACTTTTTCCCAATTTATTTGGGACAGTTTCACTCATCTCATTTCTGCCTAAATATATTTTTAAACCGATTTATAAACATCTCTTAAACAATACAGTATGTAATTTAAACTCATAATCCACAATTGAAACAAATCAAACCCCAATTTAATCACATACACAATCCATATTAGGGGGAGGGGTGACTTGGTCATTTAAGTGCTTCTGTGGGTTGGGTCATTTGGTCTTTCCATAATTATGAAAAAACGGTATAAAACAAGTGTTTGTATTATCAACAATGGCCTTTATTTTGCGCTTGATAATAACCCATTTTCTTAAACTCTTTGCTTCTCACTACCCACCCCGAATCCCACCATCTCACCCCATCCCGTTATCCCACCATGTTTCCAATAATCATGTGTCACTTTTTCCCAATTTATTTAGGACAGTTTCACTCATCTCATTTCTCCCTAAATATATTTTTAAACCGATTTAAAAACATCTCTTTAAATAATACAGTATGTAATTAAAAGCCATAATCCAAAAAAGAAACAAATCAAACCCCAATTTAAGCAATGCATTTACAATGGTTGGCAACTATTATAATTGTCGACAACTACCATAAAAGATTAAATATAGGCCATCCAATATTTAGATCTAATCAGAGCCGTTGAATTGTCTAACTATAGTTAGTTTAAAAATCATTTATCAAAGATTAAATGAACTATCTATTATTCCCTCCCCCAATTCCCAACCCATGTCGTCGCCCCCATCTTTACCATCGCCGGTGACAACACCACCCCAGCCTCGCCGTCCATCCCACCACCACCCGCCAGATACCACATCACCTCTATCCCGCGACGGCGACCTACACACCCCCTCCCTTGCCGGAGACAAGCCTTCCAGGTGGGGGGAAGGGGTATTCGATGGGCACCCAGGTGGGGGAGGGTGATAAACGGCGCGTGGGCGGGGGCTGGAAAACGGGGTGGGGACAGATGGTTGGCTGTTGGTGGGAGTGGGGAGGCTGATAAACGGCGCCGAGCGGGGAAGAAGGGGCTCGAAGTTGGCGCTGGGGGGCGGGTGGTCGTTTGTCGGCGTTGGAGGTGGGGTCGCCGCACCGGGGGAGGGTGACAGGTCGCCGACGCTGGCGGTGGTGCTAGCCGCCAGCTGGGGTGGGCAGGGGAGCTAGGAGGTTGTTTTCTTCTTAATTTTATATATAACCAATTAATATGCTAAACTATGATGTTAATAAAATAGTTTTAATGGTAACTATGATTAGATGATCTAATGGCTCTAATTAGATCTAAAAGATATACGGTTGATATTGAATTTTGTTATCGTAATTGTCGACAACTATAATAATTGCCAACTATTCTAAAATCTTTGCAATTTAAGAAACCAATCTCTTTCTATATAAGAAAAAAAAAAACAATTATACACAATCCACATTAACCCACATGTGCTCATGCAACACATGTACACCAACCTGGTCCCAACGACAATATTCAAAGACTCCTATAAAGCCGCGTAAAAACCAAACCAAACCAAACGGTCATTTCCTTCCAAATCCAAACTTCATCATATGGTTCTACGAGGAGCGCCCACAGTACCCCCCAGGCTAAGACGAGAAGACCACCTTCGTACGAAACACGATACCGCCTTCTCGCGATGGCGGGTGCTGGTAGGGCCCTCAGACTGGGAGGATTACTTGGCGGGAAAGGAAGGGGCAGAGAGGTACAGAGTTGGGAATTTGCCAACGGATTCTTGTCCTGGAGTTTATGAGATTGGGGTGGCTGTTTGCGCCACTTGGTCCGGCCGGGACGTAGCGAAAGTTGATAAGGAGAGGATTGTGGTTGTGTACTTGGGTCAGGCTGATAGTGTTAGGTGTAGGTTGCAGCATTATGGGAGGTCTGGTTCTCATTTGGTGAATGGAGTTGGCTTGTTTAAGGAGGTGTTTTTGAGGGGGTACCCCATTGTTTACAGATGGGCTCCTGTAAGTGTACTTAACTTTGTATTTGGTATATTTTTAGAGTCTAATTATTTGATATGATTTGTTATGCAATTCAGATTATCTGCAGTTAGATCTTGTCAATATTCTTTCACTTGATTTATATAAGGAATGCCAAATGTGTTGTTTTACTTGGCTAAAATCTTGTGATATGTAGATTCTTATCAGTCAGTTTTGCCAAACACACCCTTTGTTCGCTCCTTGTCAAACCCGATGAGAATAACAATAATATAAGGAATGTTAAATCTAGTGATATCAAAGAATCTATTTATTTGATATGATTTGTTATGTAATTCAACTTTGTTGCAGTTAGATCTTGTCAATATTGTTTCACTTGAAATATACTAGGAATGCTAAATGGGCTGTTTTACTTGGCTAAAATCTAGTGATATGTAGATTCTTATCTGCGACTTTGTGCGCTCCTTTTCAAACCCGATAAGGATAACAATACTCAGAAAGTCTATATTAGCATAAATTGACCACAACCAATAGGTTTGTTCAGAAAGTCTTGTAGAGACCGTCTTTTTTTTTTAATCATAAAATTAGACGGAGCCATGATGGCCCAAATGCCCAATATATCTTTGGTTGGACTTGGGCTTGCAAGAAGCTCATGTTGATTAATTTCCAGGGTGCTAGACAGTCTTTTCTAAGAATTTATGATGTTTATTAGACTTTAATTGAGGAACAAAAATTAAGTTGGACCGTTAAATGTGATAGGAGATTTAGATTGGTTTTGGTTGAAGGTAGTATTTTACTAGAGAAGATTGAGGGAAGGACTTCAAGATCCAAGAACCGAGAATTGGATCACGCCAAATGGTGTAATTTGCTTCTAAACAACTGAAAATAACAAAGTAGATTTCGGGGTAGAAAAGTGTTAAGGAAATTTAGCTGCGATAGACTCAGATTCGATAATTTGAAACTAATACTAAGGATTTTATTTTGGTAAAAGAACATTGGAAATCCATCTTAATTCCTGAGGGTTTGTCTTTGGAGAGACCGTCTTCTTTCATAAAAGTAGACGGTTCTTTGTAAGAATTTGTGAATCCGCTGAGACAGCAACAAAGATAGTGGCAGTTACTCTCAGTTCATACCTTTATGTGGATGAATAACAAGTTAGATCTTGGCAGGATTGTGGTTTGCTTCAGTCTTGAGTTAATTGTCTTGAATTGGAAATTTCAAGATGAGGATTTTGTACTGTTGGGCAAAATCACAAGGAGAAACTTGGTCAGATCTCCCTGGATGTTATCTAAAGAAGAAATGACTTGGTTGTGTATTCTGAACTTTTGTCTGAGCCTTTTCTACAGGCAGCATCGTCAGTTTAGCTGTCAGTCAAGAAACATACACTTAGACATTCTTGGTCTGCCTAATTCTATTGCAAGATGGAACCAGACACCTGCAGTATTAGGCCACTAAGCTCTTAGTTTGCTCCATAGGTAGTCTTGACTAACAAATTAATGTAGGAGTAAAATTTAATAAGTCATCCTCAGGTAAAGTATTATATGAATAATACTCTAGTCCATCATTGGTTACCATTCATTTATACTATATGAGTCGACGGCATTTTAATGATAGAAAGGCTCCTTCATACATCTCATTTATACAAGATGAACTAGAAACCTGAAAACTCCACATTAACCTGTTCATAGGTCCAGCCATTATCCTTTTTATATGAGTCGACGACATTTTAATGATACAAAGGCTCCTTCATACATCTCATTCGCTGCCAGGCTGTGAGTGTTGATAGGTAGAAAAGACATCAAAATAGTCCTAGTTTCATAACTCTTGAAGTTATACACTTACAGGGGCCAGGGGAAGCACCAAATGACAGGTTTTTACACAGTTCTCCAAATGCTTTCTACTTATAAAGTAATGGGCTTTTCTCAGTAAGGATATGCACTTCATCAGAATAAGAGAGGAGGTGGGAAAACGGCAACAGAGCTTGAAGTTTGCTGGTCAACCTTGATATGAACATCACAAGTTCATATATGGTTTTTATAAGAGTATTCAGTTTTCACTTGCTAGTTGCATAGCACAATGAAGAGTTAGTACATTGCAGGTGTTGCCAACTGAATCTTATGTAAAATTAGTTCTTATTAAAGTTTTATTTCTCTCTTGTTGCGTTTAGTTGTAAGACACATTTCAAGGTAGAAAAGTTTTGGTAGGAATTTGGTTAAATTGGCACCCAGCTGAGCCACAAACTACTATTTTATGAATGTGAAACATGCTTCTCGTTCGGTATCACTGCAGTTTGCAGTTTTGGGTTTTTAGTTTCTAATAATTATAATACAAGTTTAAATAATTAACTAAAAATTAGTTGTTTGTATAATTGTCATATCAAAAATGAAAAGTGACAACTAAAAACAGCAAACCACTTTTTCTGGTTTTCAGAAAATGGATCTTGGTTTTCAAAAAAACTGAAAACTGAAAACCAACACTGATACCAAACGAGCCCTTAGATGTGAATTTTGTTACCTTTCACTGTGCATTACTGCATTATGTTCAAAAATAAATCTTTCAAGCAGTCTCAGACATGGAAATCCTGATGTTTATATTGGTTTAAATGTGAAACAGATGAAAAGCAAAAGCGATGCTGAGAGGACAGAAGCTCAGCTGCTTGAAACATTTGATTATGCATGGAACAAGGTTGGAAATGGTTCACGCCGTCCAAATGATATTCTCGAGAAGATGGAGAAGATAACATGTAAACGCCAATACATTCCCAAGATTGTGAAGCTGCTACAAGCTCTTAGTGAGCAAAGAGTAGGTATTCCAATCAAAGAAGAGAAGCTGTCAGTAGAAAACAAGTCTATTCATGAGCCTGATGATGAAAACCTTAACTTCTTCAACCGAGTTTTTAACTTTTCTCGTTCAAAACCAAGATTAGTTTCTGATAATCCTGTTGCTGTCACCAAGGCGATTTGTGGTGTAATATCAAGTGATGGATCAATTTGTAGCAAGCCACCAGTTGCAGGTAGAAAACGATGTGCTGAGCATAGGGGAAGGAGATTGAATTGTCAGATAATCAGCCCAAAATCTATTGCAAAGGACTCTTGCATCATTATGTCTCAAGTAGAAAACTTCCCAGTCACTAATGGTTCCGAAAGTATTGTAAACGAAGACTCTTTCTCTTCCATCTGTGGAATTAGTCAGCACGATGGCTCCCCTTGTGTAAAGCCACCATTGTCTGGTAGGCGAAGATGTATGCAGCATAAAGGGATGAAAGTCAACAAAACCATGTCCAAGTCACCAGAACTTAATTCTGATGTGAAACGATTTCTCTCGAGTCCTGGCCTTGCAGATCACTGTGGAGTGCACTTGGGTGATGGGAAATGTTGTGAAAGGCAGCCAGTGAGTGGAAGGAAGAGGTGTGAGGAGCATAAAGGAATGCGAATTGATTCCTTTGTCTCTAAGTTATCATTACGAAGCAAATGGATTAATGCCGAGCTTACTACTAGCACATAGTTATTCTTCTGCAGACTCAAATGTTAGTTCTGCAAACGTATCCTGGCCCCGGGTACTATAGGAATCCCTGCAGGAGACAACCAAAGAAAGCAGAGCTTAAGTGTTGGTAGCAAAAAGGTAAGATGTCCTATGTTATACTTTACGAGTCAAGAAATACACACAGTAAATTTATCTTTGGACAATGATGAATAGGATGAGATTTTCTTTTCTATACTTCATAGGGGCTGCTTGGTTCCTTCAAAAGATAGGAATGGTCCAACTGTCCAAGCAAGAAAGGGGCAGGAATGACCCAATAGCTCATAGTATAGGTATTTAAACTCTTATTTTCATGATGGAGGTTATGGAAGCTCTATATGAGCTTCTACTCAATCCCCATTTGTCATGTTGTAGCCTTTGTAATTGTTAGAATTTCTGTACTTCTTATGTAACAAAGAACCATATCTAATTCTTATAGAGAAGTGAGGGATTGTTTGATTATGCAGTTCTTGATCAGTGTATTCAATAAAGACTTATACCTGGTCCCAAGCATATGAAATTATGGGGCCATCTATCCAGCATGGGCTGCTGGGTTCTTTTAATAAACAACATTGTCTTCCTCGTCATGATCATATCATTCAATTATATCGATAAGCACATTCTTATTGATTGGTTCTTTTTGGTTCGTCCTATTAAATATTTTGGCATTTGTAACTGTACTTCATTGCTTACACATTCCGGCTAAAGTACTGGCGCAATTTTTCTAACAGCTGACCTAGGCAATCCAAATAAATTTAGATAATGCCATATGACTAGTTGTCGATTTTGTAACAACTAACCAATTAACAATGGTATTTGTATTTCGTTCTCAGAAATTCTCTACTATTGGTCAAGCTCAAGTAGTGTTCGTTATGTAGTTAGCTAAAGATAACTAGTTAATAAAGATTAATTGTTCAATATCTGTCGAATCCTATATGTTCAATGATTTCTTGTTGTAAGTAGTAGACTATACCTTAGACATGAGTTATGTTTTCGCATACTTGCAGTAACTCTCTTTTTCTACTAAATTTCTTTTTCCTAGACGCAGAAGGCCGGGGAAAGGGGGGAGAAAGACAGAATTCCTGGAGTACCTAAGAATATGAAGTCCAATGCTTTGCTTATTATTCAGTTTAGTTTTCCAGCAGTTTGTCCTATATACAATAATCTCTTATGCTTCCAAATATATCAAGTCTGGTTGGTCATCCTAAATGTATGCTTGTTTATCAGATGTGTCACACAAAGTTGTAAATGGCTTCACACAAATTAGTGGTTCAGAGTTCAGAAGACAAAAAACACCTTACATATGTAGTCGTAATCCTTTCACATATTGTCAAATACTCCTTTCACATATGTTGTTAAAAACATATTAGGTCTGATGTGCTACAGATCAATTCAGGATGACAATTTACAGAATTGGACCTGGGGTTTCTTCATCTTTGTATAAGAGGGCCTAATTATCTTCCTAGTAGTGCCGTTGGCATAAATTAGTCCACAGAAGGGATCAATTTCTGGCACCTTAGACTAGGCCAAAGTCAAAAGTCAACACGATAACATAGTCGTTAGTATTTGTTTACTTCACCATCTAGACTAATGCTTAATGCGGCTTATCATAGTGTGGACACTCCAATAGCATAATAAGACAGCTATCAAAGTAGACTTTTGCCCAGCCGTATTTCTTATAAAGGCCCATTTTTGCATTTCTGCTTTCTCATCCCATCCACATTTTCTTCCTCACTTTCCTAGTTGCAAAATACCATGACTAGGATGACTGCACTTCCAATAATCTTCGTGGTGCTTGTGGGAGTCGCTTGTATCCCAAAGTCCCTTGTTCTAGCTCAGAACTGTGGCTGTGGCAATGGTTTATGTTGTAGCAAATGGGGTTACTGCGGCAACACATCTGACTACTGTGGTGACGGGTGCCAAGCAGGCCCTTGCTATTCAGGCGCCAGTACTACACCTACTTCCAACGATGTTTCCGTGCCAGATGTTGTGACAGACTCATTCTTTAATGGAATCATTGATCAAGCAGACTCTAGCTGTGCTGGAAAGAACTTCTACAGCAGGTCTGCTTTCTTGGATGCTCTCAATTACTATCCCAAGTTTGGCACAGTTGGAACCTCTGATGATTCAAAGCGCGAAATCGCTGCCTTCTTTGCTCATGTTACCCATGAAACTGGACGTAAGTATAGACTCCTGCTCGATTTCTTATAATTTCTAGCAAATATACATCATGATGATGATATACTGAAATTCAGCAATATAATACGATGTTTAGAAGTACCCCTATGCATGCATTTCCTACTACATGCGCCTGCAACATACTCCTACAGTAATCCTACTACTTGCGCTTGTATTACTTGTATAAAAATAAAACCAACATCCTATTTCAAGTTAATTAGTACACCAATGACATTCTCTTAGGTAAATCAAAGTCGAAGTATTACCAAGTTAAAATTAATCAAACTTGATTGTCGCAGATTTTTGCTACATAGAGGAGATCAACGGAGCCTCAGGGGATTACTGCGATGAGGGCAACACGCAGTATCCATGCAATCCAAACAAGAAATACTACGGCAGGGGGCCTATTCAGATCTCATGGAACTTTAACTATGGACCAGCAGGACAAAGCATTGGGTTTGACGGTTTGAATGCACCTGAGACAGTTGCCTATAATCCTGTTATATCTTTCAGGACAGCCTTCTGGTTCTGGATGCAAAATGTCCACTCTCTCATCATCTCCGGCAAAGGGTTCGGCTCAACCATTAAGGCCATCAATGGAATGGAGTGTGGTGGAGGAAACACTGCTCAAGTTAATTCTCGTGTTGGGTATTATAAACAGTACTGTGATCAGCTTGGTGTTTCTCCAGGGGACAACCTTACCTGCTAGTTACAACTATAATAGTGTATACTCTACACTGATCATTTCAGTAAACACAAGTCTTGTACTGATTTAAGTGAATCTCCCAAGTAGAGTGGGAAAAACAGAAGTGAGCGAGATGGAGAGTTTTACACTCTAGAACTTGTTTGCGTTTTGCAGTGAGGTTATGAATTTATGAAGGGAAGGCTTGTGAATTAGCATTAACCTGTTTTCCGCTTTCTATTCGCTACATTAACAAATTACTAACATCTTTCTAATGAGTTTATTTTGATGGCCTACATATCAGTTGTAACCAGCGGATTCAGAAAATAATTTAACCGGGATTACTTTGCTAAGTGGGTCACTTTTCTCTCTAAGTGGGGTTATTATTGATAAAAATAAATGATTTAATCATATAAACTCTCTTTATTCATCAAAAAAAATTCTCCCCAAATGGGGTCCAAAGACTCCCCCTGTTTTAAGCTAGATCCGCCACTGGTTGTAACTATGCTCAAATTGCTAGTGTCTAGCTCATCTACGAAGGGTAAATTCATTTCAATGTAAACTCTATTTGTGGGTATTTTGATCGAATTTGTGTTCCTACTTCCTACTATGCTTTAGATGTTGTAAAACTAATGGTTGAGAGTTAGAGAGTTGACATGAGAAAAGAGAGAGTCCTATCTTATTCATCTCATATGAGGATATATCTACATCAATGTTTTGAAAAACAAGATCTATAGGATATAATAATTGTGTGAGGATAGGAAACTTATCATATCTAATATATAGTAGAATATTATGTCACCTATGGACATCCACATAAAATTATTCATAACATTAGATTCATAGTACACATTGAACGATATTTCTTATATGACACCTTGTTAAGGAAACAAGAAGTTGTTCATTTTTTTTTTTGAAAAAATTGATGGGAATAATATGAAATTGGGCGGTTCTTTTTTAAAAGTCCCAACTTTGGATTATTCCAAGATAATCCCAAATTGACCTCATTTTTTCATGTAGTGGTCCCGATTTTACTGAAGCTAGTTGTTGAACCTAATATTCTCCCAAACCTCCAACAAACACCAATATTCACACCCCCAAACACCCTAACTCACTTTACAAACCACCAAACACCACACAAACTCCACAGTCAAAAGACTAATACCACCAAAAACCACCACAATTCACCCCTAAACCCCCACACCCCCCGCACCAACACCCCATTTAAAACCCCAGAGCTTTGTCCATTCCTTTGCCTATAGTATCCATTTCTTCTTGGTCCATTGAATTCCTCCAACTTGACCACCAACCCTAGTACAAGAACGTCCTCCAAATCTTTCCCTTGAAGCATCAAACCGATATGGTGAAGTGGTGTTGGAACTCGTTCAACCTATTTATTGCATAAGTAGTGGGGGTTTGGGGTGTTGGTGAATTTGGCGTGATGATAGGGTGAAGTGGTGTTGGAAATCGTTCAACCTATTTATTGCAGGGGTTTGGGGTGTTGGTGAATTTGGCGTAGACAAGGGTGTTGGGTCAGACATGCCCACGTAAATGAAGGATGTGAGTTTTGGTGGTGTGAATTTCTTGAGGGGGGAGTATATGAGATGGGATGTGGTATTTGATAAGGTGGGTTTGGGTGTTTGGGATGGATGATGAATTGATGATGACACTTTTGTGTGATTTAAGGGGTATGGGGTGGTGGATTTGAGTATTTGGTGGTTTATAAGATGAGTTTGACTTTTAGGGGTGACATTTGGTGGTTATCGGGTGGTTTGGGGGGAAAAGAGGTTTGGCAAATAGGTTCGGAGAGCTCGGGACCACTATGTGAAATCTGATGCAAAATTGGGATTATTTATTTGGGAATAATCCAAAGTTGGAACTTTTAAAAAATAACCGCCCAAACTTCGGATTATTACCATAAAATTTTTAATTTTTTGGTACTAAAGAGGGGCAAGCCCCAAAAGAGAAAACGACAGCAAACTAGGAAGAAATAATGCGTGATCACGCAACGCCACTAGTGTCGTCCCAAAGGATTGCCCGAGTTCCTCATGTATGCTATCCGTGATAGTGAATGGGCTGTCGTTCTTAACTCCAAAGTTGGCGAGCCAATCTGTCTCCCGATTAGCCTCTCGATATTCATGAATGAATACAACCCTCCATTGATCCCGCTTAGCAATCTCCCTGCATCGCCTGTGATATGAGAATGAACTCCTGATGATGTCTCTGAATCGTTATTCATGTATTGGATACACGTAGCATTGTTCATACTAACTATAACTCTTGGCAATCCTTTTGACCAAGCCAACTCCAGTCCTCTTAGCAAAGCAAGGGGTTCAACATGAAGTGAAGAGCACCACCCAAAGGAGCTCTATATATAAAAAGATGCAATAAAGCCACCATTAACGTCTCTGATTATGCCACCCCCGCCTGCTATGCCTGGATTGTTCTTGATTGCGCCATCGATGTTTATCTTACGTGACCCCTGGGGTGGCGAAATCCATCGAATAAAAACCCCTGATATTTGTCTATGATTAGGAATATTCAGGAGAAAGTGCTTGGAGAAGGCTGCTTCGGATTTTTCAAAGCATCTTATCACATAGGTCTTTGGTAGACAGAACCCTCACATTGACAATATACATACAAGAAGGTTTTCATTGCCCACCCCTCAAACCTTGATTCGTAGTTTAATTAAATCGTGATTGTCGATTAAGTGAGCCACTACAAATTCATTAAAGAAACATAATAATAAAGATTTAAACTTCAAATTATCTACAACTTTGCAAACGAACAATTAAGAACAATAACCATTGTCATTGTCTATATTATTGTGTTCGTAATTAATTTTACATAAAAACACTTTTGTATAATTTTCTACCATGTATCCTTCCCACTTTATTGTGACATTTAGCATGAACAAGCACCTTTTTGTTTACCTCCCGTGTTGGTTTGACATCATTACAATCATGGCCACACTGCAGGAAAGCATTACAATACAGAAGCTTCCATTCATACAAGACTTCCTAACCAAAACCCTACCATCATGATCTCCAATCACAATAATATCAGACAACGGTTTAGTAACATTCATCTCTGATTAAAGGAGTGATTTTTTTAACCTCATAAGGTATAAATTTATACCTATCAACACACTAATTGAGCTACATATATCTGATTGACAGCCCTCCTAGCACCTTTTTCGAGAACTCGACAATCACAAATAAATTTAGAAGTGAGCTGAAGAAAAGATTTCGAGAAGAGAAGTCGTAAAGAATTGTTTGAATAACATGTTTTTTGAAGTGAATAGGGGTCGCTTTATATAAGCATGAAGAGGTAACACGATTTGGAAAATAAGAAAAAGGAAAATATCAAAAAGGGAATTCGTCGGTACAAACTTTGTACCGGTGGTAGAGCATATGAAGCACAATTTTTCATTTTTGTGTACCTTTAAGTATTTTAAATCTGTACAACAATACCTAAAACTTGTACTACCGGTACAAAAATTGAACCACTGAAGTGTATTTTGCATTATAACATTTAAAACATCGTTTTACTTGGGAGTTATCAAAATTACAATGGCTCACTAAATTAACACCTACAAAATTAATTTTCACCAATGAATCACAAAACGAAAACATCGGGGCTTCAAATTAAGGTTTCGGTGAAGGTCACTACCTCAATTTACGACCAAAGCCACAAAGACGAGTTTATCTCTTCCGAGTAAACTTAAACGCGTCTCGACACCATAAAATAACTAAAAAATACAATTTGGAACATAACGAAAGTCTTTTAACGTTTAAAACCATTTGAAACGATTCATCGGAGCTTCAAATTAAGGTCTTGGGTAATGTTGCTACTATAATTTACAATCAACCCTTGAAGACGAGTCTATCTCTTACGAGTAAACCTAAACACGTTTCGAAATCCTAAAATATCGTTAAAATCATTATTTCAATCTAAATGAAAGACATCAAATGCACCGGGGCTTCAAATTAAGGTCCCGGTGAAGGTCACTACCTTAATTAATAACCAAAGCCCCTAAGACGAGTTTATCTCTGTCGAGTAAACTTAAACACGTCTCAGAATTAAGTAATTCTTTCGAAAACACCATTTCAAATAGATAATAATAGACCTCTACCCTTTAAAACCATTTTCTAAAGCAATTTAAATATAATACGTGTGCTAAGGCAGATCCAAGAAATTGTATCGAAGTGTCGCGACAAGCTCATGGTCTTATCAAAAGGTACGGTTACCCGACCACGATAAATTACGGTATTAACAAGAGCATAATGCACAATACTAGATGACATTGGTTGTGCTCTCATTTAGAAGACATGTATCAACTTTTTAGAGAGAGAAAGAAGAGAGAAGGGAAAGCTTTTAAATGATACCATTTTGGAATGATGCACATATGCAAGCAACGATGAGATGGGTGGTATCACACATAGAGCTGAATAATTTTCTTAACTTCCAACTTTTACTGACATATACAATAATGTGTATATGAATGACGATTGGTATTTCATGAGTGAATATAGTGTCATTATTATTTAATCTCGGATGAATCGAACCACACAGAAGAATGAAAAACAAAAAATTCATCACAAAGATTATGTTCTAGGGAGTAGTGGCTAGACTATGTTTCATATAGATGAGATTTGCTATTTTGGTGGGAAAGTGGTAATACTTCCATTTACAATTATTATTGTATGACCAACAAAGAGAACAAGCAAAAATAGAGCAAGGACTATTTTAGTGGTAGGACAAAGTCGTGTGTGTCTTATCCAAATTAATCTAACTAGTCAACAAACCTAAGTATTAATGGCAAGTCAGGTCGAATCCACTAGGAACGGTTGTTTACGCTATTTAATGTCACAATATAAAGGGGGGATTTGTATTTGTTTGTTTATCAACTAAATAATCTATTCTAATGAATAAAGATGGTAACTTTGATGTTTAACAATTAAAGGCAAGAACTTTGGTCACAGAACATGTCATCAAGTTATATGTCATTGATCATCGTTTCACACCATAG
>CAAKMY010097460.1:0-34764 GCA_901111285.1 Corrigiola litoralis | reverse complement strand
ACTATGCAGGAGCAGCGGATAAAATCCACGGGGAAACGCTGAAGATGTCCCGTGCGCTGCAGGGGTACACCCTGCGTGAGCCAGTTGGAGTTGTGGGCCACATCATCCCGTGGAACGCACCAACCGTCATGTTTTTCATGAAGGTGTCTCCTGCCTTAGCCGCTGGGTGCACCATGGTGGTTAAGCCTGCTGAGCAGACCCCTCTCTCAGCCTTGTACTATGCTCACCTATCCAAGTTGGTAAATTCTACTTCTCCAACATGTTTGTATCATGCTATTATTGTCAAGATCTTATGTGTAAATACTTTGTCCGCTTGCATCAAACTAAAAAAGGCCTTCAGTATAGAAGAACGACAAGGTAATAAACCAGCACAAAATCCATTCGGCAGACCGAACTTGGATTATGTGGAGCTATTCACCTACATTAAACCAAAAGCTGTACCAAGTGTTCCATTGATCATCCTGCACTTGGCCTTAGTCGCCACTGCTGCCTTCATCGATCCTAGCCTTATCAAGTGCATGCTTCCTGCCTTCGCCAAACCATTCATGATAATCTCAGTTCGTGCAGATGATTTTGTAGGTCGCAGGCACAACTAATTCAGGACATTAGCACAAACTCAACATATGTTCTGTTTTCCTTGAAGATACCAGCAAGCGCTTAGCTATCTAAGCGCTGAATTCCACAAAATAAAGCCTTGTAGTCTAATTGGAGACTTCCATAAGTAGCACTCTACCAGTTACAGGCAGCAGGTTTACAAAAGTGGTCTACAATAAGCTATATTTGGATTTGAAATTTTCCATGACAAGGCGAAGTTGGCATGAGTTCAGCTGCATTATTATGCACTACAGTGGTGTTTCATGTTTGTCCTACATATTACGTTCCCAATTCGAAGCTGCTGACAAATCGTGACGGACCAAATCTCTCTGCTTTGGAGATAATAGGATTCACACCAATCAACTCCACATTGAACTCTGGACTTCTGTTTTCACCAAATTGATAATTGTTGAGCTACAGTAAACAATAAGAACACAGTCAGAAATTCAGGACAGAATGATCCTTACCAGTCATCAGTCATCACATTATAACTGTCAACATATGTTGTGCACTGAAATGAACTACAAAAAAGCATAGGAACAAAAATTACAGCAAAAGAGAACAATTTCATGACTAATCAACTAGTTAATTATGGTCAGAACATGTGTTGGTAATGACTAATAGTGATTCTTCTTGGATTAGGCAGGGATTCCTGATGGAGTGATAAATGTGGTCAATGGCTTTGGACAGACTGCTGGTGCTGCCATAGCTTCTCATATGGACATTGACAAAGTGAGTCACTTTTAACCTTAGAATGTCCTGCCTTATTTGCGAAGTGAGACTCCATATAGCCAAAACCTTAAGTCATAGAGAACATTTCCAATCAGTTATTCTTTTGGTGTCTTTCAATATCTTGCAGGTCAGTTTTACAGGGTCTACAGAAGTAGGACGACTAATCAAGCAAGCAGCAGCTTTAAGCAACTTGAAACAAGTGTCCCTGGAATTAGGAGGCAAATCCCCTGTCCTAATTTTCGATGATGCCGATGTTGATGTCGCTGCAACTCTTGCCCTCCAAGGCATTCTTTTTAACAAGGTAAAGAAATTGTGAATCTCAACTAAATTAACTTTGATATGTTTGTGTTTTTATGATCATAAACGATTTTCTTGATATATTTCATCTCCTCCAGGGAGAGATTTGTGTGGCAGGCTCCCGAGTTTTTGCTCAGGAAGGAATATATGATAAACTTGTTCAAAAGTTGAAGGAGAAGGCCAAGAATTGGGTTGTTGGTGACCCCTTTGATCCCAATGTTCAACAAGGACCACAGGTCAAAATCATTTCAATAATGTCAAACGAAGTGATACCATCATATGAAACATTCATACACTTTGCTGCAGCCAAATTGTTGTATATAATCAAGTTCTTGGTGACAACTGACAAGAAGAGCTGTTTACATGTATAAGTTTTTCATGCTGGTTGACAAAAAGCAATTTGAGAAGATACTTTATTACATTCAACAAGGCAAGCAAGAAGGAGCTAACTTGCTATTTGGTGGTGAGCGCATCGGGGAGAAGGGGAACTTCGTCCAGCCTACAATATTTACAGATGTTGAGGTAAATTAATTACTAATGAAATGAGAGTGTACGCAAATGCTGAATTTATATATAAATGTCTTAAGAGTTTCTCTTCGGTATATAGATGAAAAGAAGTAAGTTATTAGTGGGATAACAGTGTGCGCATAAGCTCAATTCGGCCAATATAGTTCTACCAAAAATGTAAAGGTCTTTAATGTTTGATTCGATGACCATTGTCGACTAATAACTATTGAGTTTCTTAGCAATGTGGCATGAACTTACTGATAGTATCAAAAGTCCATCATCCATGCTTTCTCCTGCCAAAACTGTATCTGTATGACAGCATACTCACCATATATCATACAGTTAGCTACAAATATTCTCCATTATATCTGAATTTTGTTTGGGTGTTTTCAGGACAATATGAAAATAGCTAAAGAGGAAATATTTGGCCCCGTAATGTCATTGATGAAATTCAAGTAAGTGTATAGTACTTCAGTGTTCCAGTTTACTAATGTCAAAAATCTTCCATGTTTGCAATCCTACATCTCTAATAATTTGCACAGAAAAAAGTGCCAGAAGTTGAGCTTTTCTGAATGGTAAATCTTCTGTATATCTATATGACTATACATAACAATGTTGGTATGCTTACAAACACATATATGTGATCAATCTTCTACAAGTAAACAGTGGAGGCTGGAGTCAAAAAGGAAAACAAACCACTTTTAAATGGGTTAACTTGCTCTATTCTAATCTTGTACAATGCTTAACAAATGCTATAAGTTGGAATGTTGGATTACAAGCTCATAACTAGTTATATTATCTGCAGAATTCACCCTTCTGAGAAGGTTTCTAACTTGTTATACTTTGATTGTAGGACCATCGAGGAAGCAATAGAGAGAGCTAATTCCACTATATATGGATTAGCAGCAGGAATAGTGACCAAAAACTTAGACGTAGCAAATACAGTGTCAAGATCGATCAAAGCTGGTGTTATCTGGATAAATTGTTACGTGGCATTCGACGTTGATTGCCCTTGTGGAGGGTACAAAATGAGTGGATTTGGAAAGGACTTTGGGTTGGAATCTCTGTACAAGTATACCCAAAGCAAGTCTGTTGTGACCCCTCTTTACAACTCTCCTTGGTTATAAAAGATGAATAATGACCTCTATGTTCTGAATGAAAAACTTAAGAATAAACACATGATGTTATTATTTTTGTTCCCCAGACAATATCAACATCTTATATGTTCATAAGTTATAATGAAAATAAGAGAAATGAAGAAGGGGTGTCATGGCATCTGTAAGCTTATCCCATATTCAAAGATCGAGTGAGAATTTCTTGCATAGAGTTTCTATTGTCAATTGATTTTAGAATAGAACTGGCCTTAAGTTTATGAGCAAAGTCAATAGCTTACAAATAGAATGGAGAAAACTGTACTGCTGAAGCTGAATATGTGAATCTTTATGAGTTGGATGGTATATACTTCATATACAGAGGTGACATGGATAATGAGTCAGCATAAATTTCAGAGAACGAATAAAATTTTAGTTCACGAGCAACGGTGGCTAATGAATTGGCAGGCTCCTTTCGTCAAGGTCGTCGTTGCTCTACGTACTACGTAGTATGAAATGTGCAGGATAATGAAGCGGTATGCATACAATCTTAATGAAGCGGTCGTCCTTGACAACTACAGGCATCACCCAACATATGTATATACGGAGTATTTCCTGTAATTGTTATGGCTGATAGAATTGACACTGTCTTTTGTTCAAAGCATAGGAAATAACAGACCGTTCAGAAATAGATGTAGGATTTTTTTTTTTTGAAACAGATGTAGGATTTTTAGGATAATGCCTTCAGCATCAAATAGCAGCTGTATAATAGAGTAAGAACTTTTTCAATTAAACATATCGTTTTACAAACTATATGGGAAACGAGAGTACTGGAGTACCACAAATTTGATTAAGATAAATCAAAGTCTTTGTGGTTGGCAATTCAATCTATTGAAAATTGAATCGAATCACCTCATATATCTACTTGTCCTCATCTTTGACTTCTCCAATGTCAATTAAACAAGCAAATGACAAATTTGATCAAGACCTCAAACACAACACAACCCCAGATACCGTTACATTTCCATGCATATCGATCACCAATTCACCATATATGTGGCTACCTTCGAGTCCTCCACCTCTATCTATGGACCATTGTACGTAAGCCCCACCAAGATAAACTTGAAAAAGGAAGTCATGGACTCATGGCGTCATGTAAATTGGAAAATACATATGACGCTATTAATAGTTACTAAACATCAAGGAGATCTTACGTCCCCTGGCCTATCAATACACGTACACATTACATGCATGCAAACATCAAAGCTTGAGTAAGCGAAGCAAATTTTGTCTCTCCTTTCCTTTATAACAATAATAACTAATTATAAGTGAGTCTTTTATATCTGTTCCTAATTAACTTTAGGTGGTAAAACGTAACCTTCATTTCATTATCTCTTATATATATCTCATCGTTATATGTCACTAATTAGGGCCCAAACCCTCGATTAAGAACAAATGAAACAAAAGTCAACTAGTTGACTATAGATTACTTTTAGAGTTGGTGGTTTATACTCGTATTTTAATTAGAACTGAGAGTGACGTTCAAACTATTAGATGGTGTATGATTGCTTTGTTTAATTTTAATTACCTCTTGTCATGGAGGTCATATATATATCATGTACTACAAGCTTTTGACTTCTATGTTGTTCGTTACTCCCTCCCTCAATTAATCACTCTTCCTACCTGTTTTCGTCGTCATACACACCATTTATTATAAGAAGTTTATGCGGAAATGTATTATAGTTTAGTTTAAATTTGTTGCCTATGGCATTATATATACGAGTAGAACAAGAAGGAATCAAAAGCTAAGGGAGGACCATAGTTTTAGAGCCTACGAAAATTAATAATGGGTGATATATCTAATGGAAGTTCAGAGTCCTACATTCCCCAGATCAAGTTTACGAAGCTCTTCATCAATGGGGAATTTGTTGATGCGACTTCAGGTTAGTTAGTAATCATGTAGCTCTCGCTATTTATTTCAATTTTTTCTTGTTGTTCTTGCTAAATATCATTCTGCATGTTATCCATCCATGAAGATTAACAAGAATTTCCCATGTTTGTGATTGTCAACATTTTCCTTGGATGTTTATGTAATCACGTGACAGCGCTAATGTAGCAAATATTCGACATTTTTTTGTTATCATCTTAGGGCGAAAAAACCGAAGAAAATATTCTTAGTAACTAGTCTTTTATATCGTAGTCATGGGTATATATATTTTTATGCCCTCCAGTTTAATTGATTTGCATATACTAATTTGCACATATAAGTTAAGGAAAATGCACACAAGAAAAAACTCAAAGTAGTTCAGAAACTTTCGGCAATATCCAAAAATGATTTTGCACATATGCAGTAAATATTTGCAAATTGCTAATTTGTACATATAAGTTAACGAAATTAAAGATACGCTTTCAATAATTTGCACATATTTCTATGGGGGCATGAACAGATTTGTACCCCAGGGGTATAGTATAATTTGCGCACCATGCATGTATGTCAAAGAGCTAGTGACCTAGTGTGATTGCCATGGAGTAGCTTTTACCTTCTTTCTTAACCTTTTGGTTTATGGTAATCCAGCTAATTTGGTAGCTAACTAAATAAATGTACAGGAAAGACCTTTGAGACGATTGATCCAAGGAATGGGGAAGTGATAGCGGAGATAGCCGAGGGAGATAAAGAAGATATTGACTTGGCCGTCAAGGCTGCCCGTGAAGCCTTCGACCATGGGCCTTGGCCTCGTATGTCTGGTTATGTAAGTATCTATTAGAGAAAGATTATTATATATTGCCAAATTTGGGGGAAAATATGTTATACACCTCTTGTATGTTGCATCATGCATTTGGATTAATCGGTGAATTTGTAGGCTATAATTAGGGAATATGTGATTTATATTACTTGATGATCAGTATGTAATTCAGTACTTGATAGTTGTTTATATTACATACCGAATGGTGGGTGAATGCATAAACTATATCTTATGGTTGATGAAGCATTATACAAGGGTTTGTAGTGTACTTATTAAAGTTTACTTCATGTGTGTATAAACTAACATAATATTCTAAGAAGTTGCAAGTTTGTTACATGATGGTTGATTTCTTGCTATTTCCTTGTTTTCCAATTTATGTCATGTTTGTTTATGATAGGCAAGGGGAAGGGTGATGATGAAATTGGCAGACCTGATCGAGGAACACATTGAAGAGTTAGCAGCCCTAGATACAATGGATGCAGGAAAGTTGTTTAGCATGGGCAAGGCCTTGGATATCCCAGATGCAGCTCACTGTTTGAGGTACTACGCAGGAGCAGCTGATAAAATCCATGGGCAAACACTCAAGATGTCGCGTGCACTGCAGGGGTACACACTTCGTGAGCCAATCGGAGTGGTAGGCCACATCATTCCATGGAATTATCCGACCACCATGTTTTTCATAAAGGTGGCTCCTGCTTTAGCTGCTGGGTGCACTATGGTGGTCAAGCCCGCGGAGCAAACTCCTCTGTCTGCTTTATACTATGCTCATCTTTCGAAGTTGGTAAGCTCACCCAGATGACTAAAAGTAAAATAGTACTTTGGATTATGACGAGACTATTTGGTTTAAGTCTAGCTAGGTTCCGAATTTTGTCTTGGTATCTTTGTCTAAAAGAGAATTACGGAGTACTAATTAACCAGTATAAGGACCTTCAGTACCTTGGGTATGACTAGTTACTATAATGCTAATGTTTGCTTGTGTTGGACAATGTGTTTCCTTGACACTGGAAATGGGAACTAAGTCTTTTTTATGAGAGGGTGGTGTATACATTATGCATTAATAACTTAATTAGCTTACGTTGATTCTTCAACTATGTAGGTAAACATACTATACAGATCTTAAAACCAGAGACGATTTACGCAACTTGCTGACGGCTCACGCTCTAATCCAAACTTGTTGCTTCTTGCTTGAAAAAAAAAAAGAATAATATGGCTTCTTAATCGTTCGTTGGCTTTGTGTCGTCTTGTACTTGTCCATCTAGCTAGCTGTAGTTCCTTAGGAAAGAAAAGTTTTGGACTTAATAGCGTAATCCTGATTGGCTTCATTTCCTTTATTCTGTATCATCACGTCATCAGAAGTTCTGATTAGTTTGACAAGCTAGCTAAAAACATATTATAACCCTTTCACCAAACCTTTTAATCTTTGATCTGATGCTGTGATTAGACTGTCTACAAATTCATTTACAAAAACATTAACAAACATTCCTAATTTTTATTTCCTTGCACATTCCTATTATTTATTAATCATTGCATATGTGTTCTGGTGCTCCTCTGTAACTTTTCTTATTTCTTGTTAATAGGCTGGTGTCCCTGATGGAGTGATAAATGTTGTGACGGGGTATGGAGCAACTGCTGGTGCTGCAGTGGCTTCTCATATGGACATTGATAAAGTATGTAATAAGATATTTATAAGCTCATGTTGGAATCATTTGATCTACATAGTACCCTAATGTAACCTTCAATCATAGCACATACCTCGGAGCTAATGTAGTTTGATAATGTTGATTTCGACAATCTGCAGGTAAGCTTCACAGGATCCCCAGAAGTAGGACGCCTTGTTATGCAAGCAGCAGCATCAAGCAACTTGAAACCAGTTTCGCTTGAACTAGGAGGGAAATCTCCTCTCATCATTTTTGATGATGCCGATGTTGACGTAGCGGCTGAGCTCGCTCTTCAGGGCTGCCTCTATAATAAGGCATAACGTCTTTTCTACTTGTCGTTGATTTGTCTTCAATGCTAAAGAACTTACTTCCAATTGAGTACTACACTAAGAATTGTGAATTTATAATTTATGATTATAATACCTTGCTTCGGATATTTCAGGGGGAAATTTGTGTGGCCAGCACTCGTATTCTTGTTCAGGAGGGAATTTATGATGAGATTGCCACAAAACTAGCAGAAAAGGCTAAATCCTGGGTTGTAGGGGATCCATTTGATCCTAAAGTTCAACAAGGTCCTCAGGTAACCGGTTTTTGAATCAGTAGGAGTAATAATTTGGTACCGAACACTGCTCAGGAAAAGTGTAATTATAGAGTTTCAATTAAGCATTTTCGCATGCTAGTACTGAGAGGGCCAATATGTGAGTTTCAAAGATGTGTAGAACAGTTGGAGTTACGCATTTAGTCCCAAGTAGACTGTAAAGAGAGTCAGAAAGCTAGTTCTTGCATAATTAAGTGCTTTCTTGTGCATAGCAGACAAGTCATGTTCTTGTATTCGTGTCGCTTTTCTTCTTTAGTTTGAGGCCTAATAAGGTCTGTCTTACTATCATGTGTAGGTTAATAGGAAGCAGTATGAGAGAGTACTTTCATATATAAAGGCAGGCAAAGAAGAAGGTGCCAATTTACTGGTTGGTGGTGAGCCTTGCGGTGGAAAGGGATACTATATTACACCAACTATATTCTCTGATGTCAAGGTAGTTACCAACCATATGTGATTGTACATACTTTACGACTTCACGCCAGCTTTAGTTCAAGGTTTTGAGCAGGGACCTTGCAAAAATCGCAGTCAAAGCTGGAGTATGTTTAATTTTTGATCCGTCATTGATTTTTGCATGCAGGACGATATGGTGATAGCAAAGGATGAAATATTTGGACCTGTCATGTCTTTGATGAAGTTCAAGTGAGTTCTATTTAATCTCGAAACGAAATATTGCAGAGTTGCCACATTCTGTTCACCGAAAGTTATAGCATTTCTATTTAATCACAATTCGTTAAACGCATCACACGCGATGGGAATATCATTGCTCAACATGTCTATCTTGTGAAATGCAGGACTATGGAGGATGCTATACAAAGAGCAAATGCCACGAGATATGGACTAGCAGCAGGGATAGTAACCAAGAACATAGATACTGCTAACACTGTTTCCCGGTCTGTCCGAGCTGGTACAATTTGGATAAATTGCTACTTTGGTTTTGACTATGATGCTCCATTTGGTGGATTCAAAATGAGCGGAATTGGGAGAGAACTAGGACTTGATGGCCTCTACATGTACACTCAAGTTAAGTCTGTTGTCACTCCCCTACACAATTCACCTTGGTTGTAAACATACGAACTGTGTTCCTGGAGAAAAGAAGTTCACGTCTTCCTTTGCTTAGATTGGTTAGGACATGATTCCTCTTTTTTTTTTGTCTTTTGTTTGATACAAAAACTTGGTTCCATGTGAATACTGTCTTCCTGCAGTATAATTTAGGTTGGTTGAAGTCGTATTACTGATCAATGTACTACAAACTACCTAGTGGAATGGAGTGAGTACTATGTATTGCTTCTTGATCATGATGCAGAAATCATGAAGGGAATGCAAAATTGCAAAGTAAAATTTCATGTTGGGTTGTATAATCTCTTTGCCAACTTATGTTTTTATGAGATAAAAAGATGAAAAGAAACGGCCAGGCCCAAGTTGCAAAGCCGGTCCAGCTCCTCTCTAGAGGAAGCAATGGAAGAACCAAAGTTGAGTTTTTGGACATGCCATATCAGCTTTTTGACGACAATTACTCTTGATCTAGTAGTACCTACAACATTAATTCGCCATTTAGGCTAATGTCCATTCATTTGAGTATTTGACGTTTGGTCCCATCGTGTTAAATCCAACAAAATATTATAAACAAATTTGTAACATGACATAAATCTTCAATTGAAAAATTGCACAAGATAATAACTCAAGTACTGTACATAACATTACCATGTCACAATAATTTGATCCCATAACACATAATCCATAACATAAATTTTATAACACCATAAAACTAAGATCAACCCATGTTACCCATATAATATGTGCAATACAACCTAAACACCCAATAACAAACATTACTCTATTATAAATGACTCCCTAAATAGCCGCAATAACATGCAAACCACGCACACCAGTTAGCCACGATCATTTCCCAACTTTGCCTCTAAGCTTAACACCAAGAACCCTCTCCATCTTTCCAAGAACAAGCTGGTTAGGCACAGCCTTCCCATTCTCATACTCCTGAACAACCTGCGGCCTCTCATTAATCTGCTTCGCAAGCTCGGCTTGGCTCATCTTCTTCTCAATCCTTGCCTTCTGTATGGCATGCCTGATCTCATGCGAGACCTTAGCAAGTGCAGCTGGCTCAGTCTCCTCGTCCAGCTTCTTGGCATTAATCGCCGTGGCGGGCATCTTTTTGTTTGTGCCCGCCACGGCTTTCTTGACAGTCTCCACAGCCCCGCCCGAGCGCATGGCCTGGTTCACGACCTTCGGGTCGCGAAGGTCCTGCGCCTTTGGGCGGGACTTGTGGAGCACGACGGGCTCCCAGTCTTGCGAAATTGGACCTGCTGATCTTGTAGGCATTTTTTTGTGAATGTGGGTTGTTTTGGTGTGAAGTAGGAAATGATAAGAATGGTTTATGAAAGTTGCGGAAAAAGAAGGTGGTATATATAGGAGTTAAGGGTCTGGAAGGTTCTGAAGTGGGAAATTTGGATATTAGGAGAGGTGGAAGGTTCTAGTTAAAGGTGGTGAAAACTGTGGGCTTGGGTTTCCTTGGGGATCAAGCTAAGAAAGGAGGGGAAGTTCGTGTATTGCGTTGAAGATTGACCCATTTTTATGTGTTTTGGTGAATTGGTCATGACTTGTTTTAAAGTTGCACCTATAATTGTGTTCTATAGATTAGAAATAGCTTTGTTTGAAGTAGAAGGAATTATTTATTGTATCATGCATCATATTCATCGATATATTTATATTAATTAATGTAGTTTATATATCTATTAAACCCAATATCATATTATAGTTTACATATTTATTTATTGTAGTGTTTATAGTCACAAAGCATAAATCACACGTTCATCAAGTATAATAAGTTACATTGTCACCAACTATAGTCCATACTATAGATATTTACCGATTATATTAGACATATACCTTCGTATCTATATTACATATTGCCTCTTATCTTTATAGGATGGTAAATTATTGTGAGATGATGGTCACCAAAATTGTAACCATCGGATGATTATGGAGCGTCACCGGGTGATACCAAATTTGGGTGTCACCCTCTTACATGTAACATTATAGTGCTTGGTAGACCTAATTAAAAGGAAGGATTATAATATTACAATGTGAGGGGGATAACGCCATCTTATTTTCCCTCTATCATTTTTCTTAGTAAAATAACTATTTTAGAGTTGTTGACAAATTTTTTTTTCTTTTGGTTTTCACCATCCGATTTAGTCCGGATTTGAGCCGGGTAGGACCACTAGGGCGGCAAAGCTCTCCCTCTGAGTTTTAACACTGCTGCATTCCCAGGGTCTCGAACTTGAGACCTCTGGTTAAGAGTTGTTGACAAAGTTGGGGAGCTGATTTTTTACACTCCCACAAGTTATTTTTACACTCTCAATAGCCTCTTTCCTGTGAGAGTACACATATTTGTATAATTTTTTATTCCTCTCATATGGGGAGTGTAAAAATCAACCCCAAAATTATAAAAATCATTTTCTCAAAGTTGGCTACCTACTTCTTATCCAGTTTGGACTTTGACGAGGCATCATGCTCTTGTGAGTTTGGACCTCAATTCAGGGCTTTTAGGCTGAGTTCAAGCTTGGGCTTTCGGACAAGAACCTCAATACCTTTAAAGTAAAATCCACTAGAGACTGGACATACAATCTAAGCCCAAAAAAAAAAAAAAAACACAACTTAAATGAAGGAAATAAAATAACTCATGCACTAACCAATCATATACACCATGCATAAATCAATTTTTTTTGCTGAAACACTATGAACAACTGTGATTTAATTCCCATGCATCCTAAACATGCAAACGCAAAGCCAAATTAACTAATCGTAAACACTAATCTACTTAAATGCGGCAAATACAACAACATAGCGCTTTTTTTTTTTTTCACGTTACTCTTTTTTCTTTCTCCACCAATTTTTTCCAACACTTCCATGCACCCATATTAACATAATAGGAAGTTATGCGGACTACGTAAACACTAGTGGAATTTTACATGCATAACGCCCTTTGGTTCAAGAACCTAGCACCTTGCCAAGAATACCAAGGAGCTCATCATGTGCAGTTAAGTTTGGAAAATGGCCATCGACATCAATCATCTCAACCTTTGACTTAGCCTTGATCATCTTTTTCTGCATGTAGTATGTCACACATGAAGGAACTATGGCATCGTTGGTGGTAGATATGATGGTGCATGGTGTATCAACCTGTTCAAGAACATGTCGATAATCACCTAGGAAGATGATCTTAGCGACGGCTAAGGCAACTTCTGGCCTCATTTTCTTCAAGCTCTTCTCAAACTTCTCAACTGAAATAGGGTCTTTTCCTCCTACTGCTAAAGGTGCAAAAGCTGATGCCCAATACTGAAAATTGGATTCTATTGTTGAGAGGATTTGCTCAATTTCTGAAGCCTCAAATCCTCCTTCATAATCTTCTGAATTCGAGTACCTATGGATAAGTTTGACATACATTGGACCGCAGTCAATGGTAAGACTAAAAACAACAAAAATATGGATATTGTTATACAATGAGCGAACACTCTACAATCTAATCAGAAATCGTTTCGTATTTTTTGTTCCGTAGGAAAGCAAGCGCCAATAAAATGATTTAATAGGAGAGGGGACTCCAAAATTAGAGTGCTTTTTTTTTTTTTATATTGTCGTGCGAGATATTGGGCCTTATGAATATGCCATTTGTGATCTTGATAAATCACCATTCAAAGGCAAAACTCTAAGACACAACGAAACATTAATCATTTTGTTCAAAAGACCATACTAACTTTAGCTTTGTTATAGTTGTGACCACGAAACCAAGTATGGTAGTTAGGAGAACAGGAGTACCCAAGCTATAAGACTCAATGCATGTTTATCATTTATCCATCTCATGATATGACAAGAAATACAACCTTTGGACAGTAGGCTTGCATGCATCCCTAGGCCTGGTAAATACCATCGATGATAGGGTGTATTTGATCAAACCATTTATTATTATAAATTCATGAAGTTTTGTTCTTGAGGTATCTTAGAATGATAGAAGATTACAATTAACAAGCACAAAAAGATTTTAAGTTCAAATTTTTAATGGTAGAGCTCAGGAGTATTGAAGGATACTTCCTCAATGTCATGGCACTAATAATCCAACACAAATGTGGGCTATTTCCATGATGAGATGTGAATAGCATGTGAACTTGTCAAAATTTGGTTGGTCAGGGCGATAAGTTAAAGATGGCACCCAAGCTGGTCGAAGGCTTGTTCACAAGCTGACATTAAATTATAAAACTAGCGGCTGTCATATGCAAATATTAAGACAAAGAGCAACATGATGACATGAACAAAAAAACAAGAAATAAACTCAAGCAAATTTTAATGCCTTAGTGCCGTATTCCCATTATGGAGGGCATTATTTTACTTGTGGCCGGAAAAAGGCGTAAAGTAATAAGTTGTCCTCATCCTTGGCAATTGGAATATTTTACATCACTAAAATTGAGACTATATTTTCATGGTCCAAGTGCATCTTTGGCATCTAGTTGCATGAGAACGAATCTGTTGTTTTCGCCTAAGCACAATAGGCCAAAATGAGAAACATTACAAACGAACATTTTATACACGCCTAACTAACAGTTCTTGCCTTCTTGGTTCTTACTCAAAGTCGCAGGATGCTATACTAATGTAGTAATGTCCGTTTGATAGTTGATTAGAATTGAGTAACCAATCAAACCATTATTTAAATAAAGTCCTAGCTCAATTTAAAACCATGTTGAGGTGACATCAAATACAATGATCATGCACACTAGTAAAGCAAGATATTAAACAACCACTATAACTTCTAGCATAGATTTAAAAGACCAAATATAGTAACAGAAGCTATTTATCAAGAAGCTTTAAATAGAATCAGAAAAATATGCCAGATCTTTCTTATGGGCAAGAAAACAAAAAAAAAAAAAAAAAAAAAAACCAGTGCTTAACAAACAAAAGAATATCGCCATAACTCTTTTAATAGCAAAAGAATGACTTAATGAAGTATAAAAGGTTTTGTATGAGACGGTTTATTTTCAAATTATATGTAGACAGTTTAAAAGTGGTTATATTTTGGTTAAAAGTTATTCATGAGGTTTGTTAATCAATTCGTACCTGGGCGATGCTCCAATAAGTATGAGCTTCTTAAAAAGTAGAGGCCTCTTGATGGATGCAATGCAACCAATCATGCCAGACATGGAATGTCCAACAAAAATACATGACTTGATGCTCATCTCATCCATTAAACCAACCAAATCAACTGCAAAGGCATCAAGGGAACTATACTTGATGGGATCAAAGATATAGTTGCTTTCAACCTTGTTATTAGCAGCACCAGAGAAGTTCCAATCAAACACAAGAACTTGGTAATTTTTAGCCAAAGTAGGAACAACTTTGTCCCAAACAGATTGGTCTCCACCATAGCCATGCGCCAAAACCACAACCTCATCACCGCTACCTAGTATTTTTGCATTCGTAGAAGCAGCAAAACCTTTTAGCATCACCATGTTTGAAGCAAAAAATTTCTAAATAAGAAGGGAGACAAAGAGTGGTGTATATTGGACTGAGCTAGCTGAAGGAAAAGGTTATTTTCGTTAGACGATTTCTGCTTGGGATAGACAGTAGTGTTGTTTTGGGTTGCTACACCACCTAGTTGTGGACTTGAGACTTGTGGCTGTCTTATATAGAAAACTTGATGGTATAATTAGTAGAATAATAGCCATCCGTAAGTTAATGGATACTGGGACATAAGGTCCTAGCAACCATTATTTAGATAACAAAATAGTTGAGCTTGTCCGGGCTTATTCAGTAAGACTAAGGTAGTCTTCGGTTTCTCTAGAGTGATTAAAAAAAGAGCGACAATTATTAGTTGTTCTGAAAGACTTATTAGTTGTTACAGATTAAGTTGTTATAGATTAATTAAGTTGTTATTAACAGTGTGAAAGTGATCATTTGGGAGGGGCTACCCAATATCCATTGCCTTCAGTCCCCCGAAAGATACTATCTCTACTACCGGTGGGGATACTCCTAAGACACAAAAAAAAAAAAAAAACATTGTGAATGTGATCACTTTAAATCAAAAACTAAAAATATCATTTTTTTAATAATGTGACTTACCATTTTAATTGTGATGAGTGACAATATTTGTTTGAATTGTGATGAGCCATATATATGTTCCCTGATATCTTCCGAGAGATTACAATTGTTATTTTTTGTTTTTGCATGAGTTCTTAACTTCTTGTACTGTATATGCAACGTACCCCTGTAAGTTAGCCAATTTCGGCACCATGCAAGGTACAAAGATTTGAGTTAGACACTGCAATACTACTATGTGTGGACATCAATCTGAAAGACAGTTGGGAGGCCATAAATGGAGTTAGAAAACTTTTGAGATTTATAACTTCTTCGAGTACTATACTTCTGTTGCTGAGGTAAAGAGGCCCACCTTAGCTACTAATCTGGATCTCATCCCCCTCCATGCACATAAATGATGAAATGTGGTGGAAACACTTCTTTGCTTCCATTCTGATGAGTGATGATCGATCGTCTGAGCTTCTGAAGTTATGACTTATGAGTAGCCGATATTAGACACTTTAGTCATCCTCCTCCAACTAACACAATTCAATGACCGATTCGCTTTAAATCTTTATATCTACCCTTGTTGACATGTAGGAAAGCAACCGGTTCTTAGACGTAAACTTTAAAAACTAGTTATTGATATCGTTATGTTTTTTTTTTTTTTGGTGCGAATTGATATCGTTATGTGCTTAATCGATCAGGATTCATGATCGAGTAAAATCATATATATTGTGTATATATCGATTGTTGTATCAATAGAACATCTGAAACCCATTCAGTGATGAAATTATTGAAAGCCATGCATCAAAACTTTGCATGTCCTCTGTCCTTAAATAATTTGTCCCCTTTAGGATCTAATCATCTATATATGTTGATCATCCAGATCAGAGGCTGTTAGATAATCCATTTGGTGGGAGATGAAATATACCACATCTAAAGAACATTGGAATACGCCATCTCATTCCAGAAAACAAAAATCTTGAAAGGGGAAGTAGGGAAGATTTGATATGTATTTATTTAACCATCACTTATAAAGGGTTAAAAGTTTCAGCTAACATGGAATTCGACTCATACATGGCTGAATTTAATTGGAACATTACGAAACAACAATGAAAATTTTAATAACCTTCACCTCGTTAAGGTATAGCAGCTAAGATAAATATGATTGTTACTCCGTATGTGAACAAACAAAATGTCCCACTTCAAGCATAATATTGCGGAAAGAACGAACGAACGAAGATTGGGTTTGCGGCGGGTGAAGCTGCAAGGCAACTAGTGAGCACATAACGGGTGATCACTGCCCCACATAGTGAGGAAGAGCCGAAGGACCTTAATAACCACAATTGTGGTTTATAGTGATTAGACGGAGTAAAGAATAAAGAGACGTGTGACACAGAGACAAAAGAGTAGCTTCATGACATAAAGGGCCTCTTTGTCTTATCTGAATTCGCCTCTTCATGATAATCAAATATTTTTTATTTTTTCTGAAGGTTCATGATAATCAAACATTTGAGATGCTTCCAAGGTCCACCTTTTTCCCTCTATCAAAGTGGCTAGTCCCCACCATGTTGTTCGTATTACGTATATGACGAAAGCCGAGTTTTCTAAGGAACACCAGCGTATGCTTAATATCTTAGGTACACCTTTATTAAAAAGAGTGTGGGAGCGTTTGACAAACAAAAAGAAATAAGGACAGAGTTAAAGAGTTTTTAGTTTTACAAAAAAAAAAAAAGAAATCTATTTCATAATTATTAGGGTGTATTTACAATTACATACGCCTAGTTGTATATAAATTTGCTACATGATTGTTTTATGTAAAGTTTGCATTTTTCTTAATCAGTTTAATTTCATTCAATTTAATAGGAAAATCGCAAATATACTTGACTTTCTCTTTTTACATCAAGTTTTTCACAATAGGAACACTCAACCATTTGGCCCATTACCTCAAGTCTCAAGTTCTCGAGGGGTATGCCCTTGTCATTGCAATTGTATTGTCATTTCAATTGTATTGGGTGCCGTGTTTTGGCTTTAATGAAATCTATTTATATTGCTTGCCAAAAAAAAAAGCTTTTGTTAAGGTCTTTTATCTCATCTTTTATTAAGAAGGTAGCCTAACTCAAGTGGTTGGAGCTATCTTATCCCAATCATGAGGTTGGGGGTTCGATTTTTACGTGCGACTTAGTGCGCTCCTTCCAGACAAACAAAAAAATCTCATCTTTTATTACACCTCTTTCTACATTTGACGTATCTTTGAGTACATTTTGTGTTAATTAATTTGTTATGTGAAAAAGTTGGAACACTAAATGGGAAAGAGGTTCCCAATTAATCTAGTGATAGCGATCGTAATGGAAAAATGAGTAAAGAAAAACGGAAAAGGCTCTCGATCATAACATAGCGATAAATTGTTTGTCGGAAAAGGAAATAAGCTCGTGGGCACTCTCCAAATAAGAAGTCAATCAAGTTCAATAACGTAACTCATTCGCATATTGCAATTCGTAGTCGCAATTAAGTTGCAATTTTCTCTTAGAGAAATTTCCTAATCAATCACAACGAATGCATGTGACACAAGAAACCAAAGTTATATAGTATTTCTTTTTGTAGTTAACTAGTTATAATAATAAAACATAAAGAATTTTTTTAATTAATTAGATTATATATGCTTCTATAATATATACGATATCATGATTTTCAACGAAAGGCGATTTGTGTTTGATCATGATAAGATGAGCTCAATATCATTTTCTTTTCCAAATTCAGGGTTAGACAATACAAGTATGCATATATATTATATAGTCATACTCACACTCACATGCACTCATATATATTAATACATAAATTGTTATTATACTTTGTAGGCTCGTAGCAGGAGCAAAGATACGTAAGGCTGCTGGATGAGTAGTCGATTGAGAACCAAGTGGTCGATGACGACTACCGATGTTGAAATTTCCATAGGGCGGGTTACATATATAATTACATTTTCACGTATAGGCTATAAAGTTTAGCTATCTCGACTACTGCTAAGAATCATGAGCAAAACTGCTACTTCTTCTAGCTCTTAGTATTAGACATTTAGACATCATGATTGATTTAGCGCGCTAGCTAAGATAAAAGTGTAGTTGTAAGTTGTAACTAATCGATGATTGGATAAGAAGTAGATCGAGGATCAATCACCTAGCGAACTGGACTAGCTTAATTATTTTTTTGTTGGGCAAGAGATCACTAGCTTAATTAGCCAAACAATTAACATCATTTATAGGATCGATTGATTTGTATTGCCAACTTTTTAATGCGAGCAAGTGATTAGTATTAGTCGATAACATGTTTCAAAGGAAAACCAACCTCTCACTTGTGATACACTGACATCTGCTGATAAATTCATACGGAGTTACGGACAATGATATCGACAACACGCCCACACTAAACATTAGTAGTCATTACGACATTACTACTCATGATCCGTATTAGGGAGTACACTAATCATCAAATATAATGATACATGAACCTATCCAGTAAGCTATCTAGTAATACTAATAGTACGTGATCAAGAAAGGAAATACTAACACTACTATACTACTAATAGTACGTGATCAAGAAAGGAAATACTAACACTACTATATTACTAGCTAGCGAACTAGTACGATACCAAATCTATTCCTGTCTACCCTAGAAAACAACATAAATGAAAACGTTGGTCTCGAATGTAAATTTTACGGTGTACACAGATTTGGATTATTGAATTTATAACATGATACACAAAAAGGTCGATCCACACAGCACAGTGCAGTTGAAGCCAAGCAATCAGCCAAGCAGTACCTTTTCATCTCTGCCGCAATTTATGTCCACAGTCTGTTAGGTATGTTCATTTAAAAGACGGTGATCTACGTTCAGTATATGGTGATGTGTCCATTCACCTAAGCTCAGTGGCGAAGCCAGAAAATTGTAAATGTGGTGTCAAAATACTAAAATGTAGCTTCTTGGATTTAAACCCACAACTTCTAATGGGGTCAACAAGCTATTTAACCACTGATCCAAACATATCTTTTGCTATTTTTATACATTGATTTATTCATATTTGGAATTAGTATGGTTCAAATCACACCATACTTCATAAGGTGGCTACGCCACTGCCTAAGCTGATACTTGATGCCTGAGCTAGCTGACTTTTATGACTTCAGCTAGTCTTGGGAGAGACCGTTATTTATTTTTATTATAAAAATAGACCAAGCCATGCTGGCCCAATAAAGACATATAAATCTACAACTAATATGAGCTTGTAGAGAGCATAGGAAAATTTACCTAGTAAAAAGTTGATCTATTTTTATAATAAAAGTAGACTAAAAATAGACGATTTTTTCTAATAATTTGTGTTATGACTTTCATCTGCCGAGTTCTGATCTCTCATGTGCATGACTGCATGCAAGAACGACGAATACAATTTAAGCCTATGAATGTTACTTCAGTATACTTAGAAGTTATAACTTTTAAGTGTAAGACCAATAGACCATGTTATCTTCATGTGAATTTTAGTTACTTTTAGTTTCTTTCAACTCCTTTTAGTTTTATTCATTCCTTCCAATTTTAATTAGTTTTGATTTCAAATACACATAATTCCATTCAATCGTACGTATATCATTGATACGAACGTGATACAAACTTTAGTTACCTCACAATACAAGCCTTACTATTTTGAGGTTTAGTTGTCCTTAAAAGGCCTCAACCTTATGTATTATTTTGATGGGTGGTATTCTATTTGAGTGTGGACTCTCATAGAGACAGAGAAAGAAGGCCATAAGAATAGCAATTGCAACCCATTTCTTTTATTAAAAAATGATACTAGAAAAAAAAGAAAAAAAGTTTGTACAAATGGTAAAATTGTAGTAAGAATATAGTAAAACTAAATCCCAAATTTCCAATTTTAAAAGTGCGCTCTTAAAAGGGAGCTTAGTTAAATAATCCTATCAATTAAAAGGATTATGATAATACATGTGAGATAGTAGCGCCTAATTTGTAAATCATCAAGTGCTGCCATTTCCTTTTTTTTTTTTTAATTCCAGCCCAATGTATGTACAAAAATAATAAAAACTAATTTGTGTCCGGTTGCCGCACGCAAAAATGCCAGCCCAATGTTAATACTATGCGATTCTCGTACTTTACACTAGTATGAACTTGACATGGAGGTGCAGCTTTTTTATACTAGATTCTGCTATTCATTTTACAATATGCACTTATACTAACTATACTAAAAAGTTTTACTTCCATCTTATGATTTAGTGTGCGTTTGCTCAGACCCATATTTAGCCAGTTTTTGTTACTTGCATTTTGTACCTCAGTGACATGTTTTGATTGAAAATTCATACTATCAATTTGTTGTTTTTGTGGGTTTTTTTGGCTTCTTTCGATGTAATTCTTTGTACATATTGTTGGGTAGTTGTCCATTAGTCACAATATTGCTGTATGTACAATTATTAGTGTGGATAGCGGGGTAAGTGCATTTCGAGGAGTGCACTCTATATGTTTGATGAAATGCCGCAATGAGTATCCATTTTTCGGAGTACATAAGCTCTTCCTTTGGAAATTTATCCTGTTTTTTTTTTAATTTATAATCATTCATGTCCTAACATAGTAAACATATCGTTATGATTTTCGAGTGACGAACACTCTAATGGCAAATGCACAGTTTTGAACTTTGTATTTCTCCAGCATTATTTGGACTACCTGAATCCTGTAGTTTGTCTTCTGTGTATTCTAGAATAATGTGGCGGGATTTCTGTTATTGTTATTGTTATTGTTATTGAAGCTACTATTACATTAATAAGATTACATATAGGGGTAATTAAACTTTTGCGGAAAATTCTCAAAGTAATGCTACTGTTTCTTTTAATGCAGATGAAACAGTGAATGATTAGCATTGCGTCTTTTTCGTCATCTATAAAGGATGGTTTCGTGGCTGGTCAGTAGAATAAGAGGCTGTGGTTTTTCCTGCAACGGTCAGAAGGGATATGTTTACTTGCAGAAATGTGGTCTTGTAAATATAAAGCTGAAATGGGCCAAAGATAAGGTGCTTGATGCAGCTGTGGAGGGTCAGAGGGAACTGAAAGCGGCTTATATACTTGTTTCTTTGATCTCCTCTTCTTCTGAGGGTTCGGTTCCCATATACCGTCTCAGACTCCATCGTCGACAACTTGGTATCCCTGACGAACTCAAGCTATCGACTTTCATTAGGAGATACCCTAGTATCTTTCAGGAGTCTTCATTTCTTGATAGTGGTGGAACGCCTGTCCCTTCGTTTAGCTTGACTCCTGAAGCCTCTAGTCTACGTAAGGAGGAACTTGATGTCTTTCAGCAAAATCAGATGGATATAGTCAATCGCCTTCGCAAGTTACTCATGCTTACAAGAAATGCTACTCTTCCTTTGCAGACGATTGATCAGTTGAAATGGGACCTTGGCTTGCCCTATGATTATCACCAATCCCTTATCCCCTACTTTCCAGAATACTTCTCTTTTGTCAACCTTGAGGACGATCGTGTTGGTCTGAAGTTGCTGTCATGGGACAATCAGCTTGCTGTTTCTTATCTGCAGAGAAATGTTGCATTATCAGGAGAAGACAGGGGGATAAGCAGTGATTGTCTGGCCTTCCCTATCGGATTCACACGGGGTTTCGGATTAAAAACGAAGTGCACAGCTTGGTTAGAAGAGTGGCAGAAGCTCCCTTATACCTCACCTTACAGTGATGCATCTCACTTAGATCCTCGTACAGATGTCTCCGAGAAACGAATTGTTGGGGTATTTCATGAGCTTCTGCATCTTACAATTCAAAAACAAACTGAACGAAAAAACGTGAGTAACCTTCGGAAACCGCTGGGCTTACCCCAGAAGTTCACCAAGGTGTTTGAACGCCACCCTGGTATCTTCTATATTTCTAAGAAAAGTGATACACAGACAATTGTCCTCAGGGAAGCCTACCGTGGGTCAGAGCTCCTCGAGAAGCATCCACTAGGAGAGATCAGGCGGCAATATGCAGACATGATGAAACAAGGATTCTTGGATAGGAGCCGGGGTTGGTACAAGGAAGCCAGATACATGGAACCTGAGCAAGAGTAGCTTGGACTGTATCAGGAAGGCAGGCACGTGGAAATTGAAATGAAGTATTTTAATATTCCTTGCCAGTCTGTTCGCAACAACATTGTACCTTTTAAGGGAATCCTGAACTGTAGCGCACTCTTGGACTTTAATGGCAGTGTGCAAGGGTTTCAAAGGTGTTTTAGGTCGAAGCCATCGGAGAACTGCTGCAAGTTGAATGCGTCAGAAAAATTCCATTTGCTATGTTGTGCAGTTAGATGCAAGTTCTGGTTGCTATGGTTATGGTTGCTCAAGCTTCTTATGCCAATTAGGAATTCAGGTGTAGTCCTCTGCACCAATACATGAAGCATGCATGATCAGTTGGTCTGTTTTCCTCGTGCTTTTATCTACAATCAAAAATTCAATAGAACGAAGACTATCGAGACCTGCTGTTGGTAGTTCTGAAAAAAAATTTCTCTCCAGCCTGTTCCTCCAATGAAGAAGGTAAATCTGTCGGCTTTCACGTACTTGCTCTAACGTGCTAGTTTGAGGTGGTGTTGAAACACATTAAATGGTAGATTGAGTAGTAGTCCCTTTAGGAAGATTTTTTAATTTCACATGTTTGCTACTATCACTTTTGTTTTGTTTAAGAGAATGCTTATCCAACACTCTTAAATTGACCTGAGTGAAACATAGATATCGAATTTCCATCCATTCTCTTCCAGATATTTTCTTGAAGTAGTAAGAGCTACAACTGTACTTTCTTCCGGCCCTGACATTTTCACTTTGGAGCTGCGACTTTTTAGTAGTTAATAACCTGACTGATCTATATGCATCAAATATGTGAGAAGTTGAGAATCCTCATACTTTCTATATTTGTGTTAGTATGTAATTTTCAAAACTAGTTCACTCATCGACTGTAATTAAAACGCAGGCCTGCCTCTATCAAGAGCTGGAGCTGACAGAAAATCAAGATGAGGTGACTTACTAAGCTGAAATTATGGTAGCAGAGTCACATGAAAAGCATTTAGAGCAGAGAAGCAGGCAAGGCAAGGTACATGGTTGTACAGAAGATTTCTTGAAATTAGCACCTTGCATAACTATGCCAGTCGGCAGGATAAACTTCCTAAGATTGAGGAGCATCTGAAGCAAAGTAGGTATTCATTCAGAAGGATAATCTTCTTTGGATTGAGGATGGGTCCGAAGCCTTGCTGCATCAGATGTGGGTCCAGATTACTGGAAAACCAAAACAGATGGGTTTTGTGTGCATCAAAACTGAGAAAATATATTCATATAGTTTTCTTTTTCTTTTTTGATAGAGCCTAAGAGTAAGAAATGAGACAGTATATAAGATACAAGAAAAGTTTTAATTTCATTTGGGTCTTAAGCTTGATGATCTATGTCAGTCCTTCAAGTCTTTATGCTAGAATTTCCCCCAAATGATAGTGTGATCATATATGACTGCCTAAACCACTCTACGTCCAGCGCCTCCCCCTCCTGCCCCTAAATTGTCACCATTGTCATATTTTGACTGGTCTTGGCGTCTGCAGAGAAAACAAGAGCAGACTAGGGGTAACTGAGATCTGGGCATCGATTGACCAAAATTTTTATATCAAACGCTTGTATAATTACATCAAAGTGATTATCGTGTACAAGACTGTTTAGTGTCTCATGTCGCTATGAAAAATTAACCAATGATCAATGGATTTCTTGCTGAAGTGACAAAGAAGCACATATAGTGTCTCAACTGATTGAGATAAATCAATCAGCATTCTGTTGGATGCCCTGCACAAGCGACCATTAACATTCCACAGTTTTCTGTATCGCGCTCCAAGAGTTCTACATGAGGCATCACTGACCGGCACTTGTGGACTCCAATGGATTGCATTCTGTATAAACTGCGCATAATGGTATTTTGTTTCCGCAATAACTTAGCACTTTAGTAAAGAACTACAGAGTGCTGAGATTCATCCATATTATCTATACCCCTTTTTATGACCCTGTTAAGGAAGCAAACAGGAAACAGATAATGATACCATTCTGACGATGCTGTTCATAAAAAGGAAAAGTGAACTATAGTTACTTCTCACCTTAAGGCAAAGTTGGCAGAGGAATGTCGACTAATCGCTCCATTGTTTGAAGTTGATCATATGGAGCAATCTGCATCATGGTTAGAAGCAATCAACAGTGTATCTTGCGGCAGTCGCACAAGAATGACATGCATAGTAGTTTTATTTTGATTGTTTTAACTTTGTTGTCTCATATCTTTCTGGTTTCTTTTTCTTTTAGTTAAAGAAGTTGTCGTGATTGCATAACTTCAGTTACTACAGGACCCTAATGTTCAGTACCTGGCTAAACCCATCTGGCCATGTTATTTGCACAGCGTAATTACCCATGGGTCGGATATCTTCAGGTTCAATATCTTCTGGAATATCACTGTACTGAAGTTTTTGCTCGCCAGTCCATTCATCCTGGTAACACAGCACAGCAAATTACCAAAAATTACCCAAGAAGTTGTCATTTAAGAACATGCCAAGATTGTTTTGCCTTCATTGGCACCTAACCAATGTAAAATGTGCATTTCTTGGTGAGATAATTGTAAAAATTACCCAAGAAGTTGTCATTTAAGAACAGCATTGTCAGAATGGCATCATTAACTGTGATGTGTCAACAAAATGAATTCACATATTTATACATCATTAACTATGCAGCATCAGGTTTTGCCTTGAAACCACAAGTGCAAAATTTCAGTAACGAGGCTATAGGAGCCATAAGCACTATGATATAGAACTTTTTTTCATACCAAACTACTACCTCCTTTCACCATGTTTATTCACATTTTTGCTAATTTAGAGACGGCTGAAGACGTAAAAAATTTCTTCAGGCCTCAGGGGAGCAATAATATTGGAGCCTTCACTTAAATATCACATACAACTAAAATGAGAAATCAGTACTTAAATCTATGAGACTATGAATTGGTGAGAGAGTCCCCCAATTGAGGCTCATGAGAAATTCATGCGGTTTTATGCTAATGGCTTCAATTAATATATAGTCTACCGATAAGTTGAAAGTGTTGAACTGAACTAAAACTAACATCATAGAGGACCTGCGCGACTGCACCTCAATGCATAGTTTCATACCATCGCAGATTATGCCATCCATCAGCCTATTACCAGTATAGTGAGGCTTTTACCGATGGGGGAGTATGGGGAAGTTCAGATGTCTTCAACAACTCAACCCCAACCCTGATTATAGAGGTGTTATCCATAATAGTAAAAACATCACCAACATCTAATTAGTTTTTGGATGAGATCAACTTCATGACAAATGGCAGCAATATCTCAATATTTGTAGAAAATGAAAGCAGTGTGTCTCAGCATACCACACTCTGTGCAGACCGGTCGTTTCGTCTCACATTTGCCGGATGAAGAAAGAACTCCTCATCAGAATCAGGAACCTTCACTCGTATCGCCTTCATAAATTTGTCATAGCTGACAGCGGTTGATACTGGCAGCAAAGATGATAATTAGAAGTAGCCCATCATATACTACAACTACATTCATCTGAGGACTTTTTACGCTTTCAAGAGGCGAGAAAAAGTCCTCAGTCATCTCAAAACAAATTTCTCCCCTTTTATGAAAATGGTGAATTAACTGGAGGTACATGGGCGCATCCCAGCTTAATTAAATGGACTCTTTTGACTCTTTGTATAGCAACAGTAAATTGCAATATTGCACGATAGTTTGAGGATCGGGTAAGCAAACCTTGTTGGCGAATCTTGGCACATTGCTGTACAACACAAACTCCAATATCCTGAAACGTCGTTGCAACCTCTCCGAGTGGATCAGCTACCACTTCTGGGGTTCCACTGTCTCCAGAAGCAGACAACTAAAAGTAAAATAAAGGTAATCAGAGTAGTCTTCACATCCCAACAAAAGTTATGCTTGTGGAAAAGCCCAATCAAAATAAATCTTATGACTGCAAAATACTTCTAATCATGTAACACCAGCTGATACCACAATTGACATAGAAATGTTACTTTCTGAAAACACAAGACATAAGTAATATGCATTTATGCAATACGCAAAAAGGTTGCTCACACGTTCAACCAGTCAGATACATCGTGAAAAGTTCACAAAAAGCACCAATGGAAATAATGGACTCTACAAGACTACAAGTGCAAAGAATTTTAATTTTTTTTTGTTTCGTGAATATAAATTCTCATATTCTTGAGTTATGAATGATTTTATTTGCAGACTCAGGGCACTTACAGTTGGTCTGATTGGGAGCTCAAACAGATTTGGGATGCCGAACTGCTCAACGACCTGAGAAGATAAGGGTCTAAAGGCTATGTTAGCTCACTCCTATCCTGAAAAGGACTACGGGGTCGCATTAAAAATAGCTCAATGATCAACCATTGATGAAGAAATGAAGAAATTCTGGAGAAAAGTTACATGCCTGAGAGCCTGAACCTCTGCCAAATGGATGATAGCGTTTTCCATCAGCATCAAAGTGACACATATTCTCCACAACAGCAACACAAGGTACCTGGACGTAATTAATACAACACAGAGGCACATCATGTATCCAAGCACTACTAATTAGTAGAAGTTTTATGATCTCCTATTTCAGCTTGTAAATGGAAAACAAAAGGCTATTGATCATACAGAAGGCTCGGCAGTAAGAAACCAAACCTTGAGCTTTGAGAACATTCGAACTCCTTTAGCAACATCGATAAATGCTAGCTTCTGAGGAGTCGTAACGATAACTGCAGCTGTTAATGGAACAACCTGACAAGAAAAACAAATTTAGCTACTGAACAGCAATGAAGTTTGTGAAGATGTTTCATGTTTTCTTCATTACTGTTTGTCAAGAAAAGCAAATGAAAGAAAAACCTGGCACAAAGTCAGCTGAATATCACCAGTTCCCGGGGGCATGTCAATGATAAGGTAGTCAAGCTCACCCCTAAACAAAGATGATTGAACAATTTAGAAAACTTAACATGCCACATTAACATACACTCACTTTTTGCTGCCATTTGTTGCAAGAATTAGGGAAATAGAATTAATCGGTAAAACTAGACGTATTTGCCATTAATTTGGTTCTATCAGTGAATGAAATAGAAGGAACACTCTACCACTCAGTTGTAGTAAGAAGTTGGTCGATAACCCCAGAGACCATTGGACCTCGCATGATTGCACGGCCTTGTCCAGAAAATCCAAATGATATCAGTTTGACTCCCAAGTATTCAGTTGGAATTATGCTTCGGGTTTCTGCATTCTGGCAATCGAACAATATTATCAAGAATTTCAAGATGACGCAGCTAAATATCAGTTGAAAGACATTGCTATCACCATTTCTAATAGCCGATTTTCAGGTGACACCATTGTGGGCAAACTGGGACCATAAACATCAGCGTCAAAGATACCAACTCTAGCACCCATGCCAGCAAGGGTGTAAGCAAGATTTACAGCAACCGTTGATTTTCCTACACCTCCCTGCAAAAGGTGAGGGAAAAGAAAGATTTAGATCCTTATTGGCAACTTTGATTGTCATGCCAACAGTAACTGCATCGCTTAGATTTGATTCGGTTGTTTAAGTGTCTGGAAGTATACTTTGAAACACTCCCATTCATTAAAAGACATGAGAAAGATTTTGCTCAGTAATTGGAGTAGGAAACACAAGTCTTGGTCACCAGTACCAAAATTGTTAGTCCAAATTACTCTTGTAGCAACCAGTTACAGTAGCAATATAACTATCTAGCTATACCTACTCTAGTCCATTCTCACTTAAATGATATAATGAACTAGCATGCTGAAATTTACATAATCATTTTCAAGAGAGCCAAAAAAAGTTGAAAATAGAGCAAAAAGCTCTTACTTTACAACTAGAAACTGCCACAATGTTAGATATTGTCTGCAAGCCCTTTGGAAGATCTCCAGCAAAAACAGGTCTAGCTGGTTGTGCCGACATTGTAACATTCACTTTTCTAACCCAAGGAAGCGCTGCCACCACCTCATTTGCTCTCTGTTCAAACTGCCAAAGTAGAGAACAGTTTATATGATCATCACATTTTTTCACAGCAATAAAGGGTGCACAAAGTTGATCAGAGGTTCATGGCGCGGACAAAGACTTTGAAGGACTATCAGAACGAGAAACTCACAATGCAGACACAATGATTATAAATATGGAACTCCAAAAGCAACATGAACAAGAAAGAGAAAGTGGTAAGATTTGGCAAATGGGGATGGTATAACAGTGATCAAAAGGGATGCAAGAAACATTGATCATAAACAATACATTAAACTTTCTATTATGATCATCAAGAATAAACAGTAGCTAACCAAGTTATACTTTGAATTTCATTTACCATGTCCTTTACTGGACAGGCTGGTGTAGTAAGCTCCAAGCGAAACGACACCTGAAAGGCAATGTATCAGAGCTTAGACAATAACAAAGTTTACAATAATGCTAAAAGCAAACTGCCATGTGAATGACCTCTCCCAGAGCTTCATCAATTTGTAGATCCTTCACAAAGCCACAAGAAACAATGTCTGTCCCGAAGTCTGGATCTATAATCTGAGACAATGCTCTCAGTACATCACTTCCAGCCGCTCTGGTTGAAGGTGCTGAGGCTCCAACTGGATCAGCACAAGGAGTAAAAAACATACCATATAAGTGTAATCCAGTAAATGCCCAATGCACAGACATTAAATGGATGCATATCAATACAAAGAAATTCTGTCCAATAGTAAATGCTGCTGCAATGATGTTTTTATACTTTGCCTTTGTCAAAAGGAAAACAAAAAAGAGCAGGGAACGATTGAATTTGTTAAAAGTTGGCTCAAGCCAGTTCTCAGTGGTATGCTCTCTACTACAGTTAGGATTGCATGTTATTAACCAGATAATAGTTCAAGAAGTATCGATCAAAACCAGGGGCGGAACTAGGAATTTCTTTTAAGGGGGACCAAGATTAACTTTTCATTTTTTACGGGGACCAAGCTAAAAAAATTAACAGATTTTACGTATTTTTAAAAAAAATTCCTCAAATATTTGCAAAAATACCAAAAGTTGGCGGGGACCGGGGCTCCCTTGGGTCCCCCCTAGTTCCGCCACTTATCAAAACACTGTAGAACTCAGAAAACAAAACTTTGTTTTACTTCGTCTTCCTGACAGTTTTAGTCTTTTAGAGCTGTTGCCAATGAGATATGAAGAGCTCAAATCAGCTACAAGCCTACAACTTCAACTAGAAATTTGTAGTATCTCAATTTCCGATTAAATTCGTGTACCGTATCTTGTGGATGTATGTTCCTACAGCTTTTTGTTGCAGGAGAAGCATGCTAGGAGGTTACTTTAGAACCCTCAAAAACCTATAGCAAAAAAATAAGCTAATGGTGTCCCTAATGTTCTTTGAATTTGTCCTATGATCGAAGATGAGTTGTGTAACATGGATAAAGCCAGCATAAGAATCTTTTTCCTGCTCAGAGGCTAAGATAGTGAAGACATTTTTACATTAGCCATGATCAACCCCTCAGGATAAGGGGTGCAGAACCATCACATTCACTCAGATAACAATACAGAGATTAAGAGATGTATTCTAGTCAAGCAAAATGTGCCCACTAAATTCAAGTGTCTATGTAAAGATCTCTATCATAAGAATGAAGACAGTGAAATAGATGGCAACATATTGAATAAATCAAGCATATAACAAACAGATATAGCACACTCATGATTATGCTTCAAACATATTACTTAACTGCTTCCAAACTCTACTTTACATCTACTTTAGTCAGAAACGTAAGACGCAACACATGATTATTATGGATATATTCATAATATGCCCCCTCACTCGAGGCTATTTTAGCGTCAAGCGTGGCTGACATAGGAGTACACATGCCCTCCATATCTTGTACTGAAATTCTCAACTGCGCAACATGTATGGGGATTTCCAAGGATTTGAGCTCAAGACCTCTTGGTCCATCCTGCTCTAATACCTTGTGAGAGGATCAACTCAACCATTAGCCTAAGCTATGGTTTAGGCTCAATCGATCAATATACTCATAATAGAAATGTCTTGCACACAAGGAATTTCATGAGCAACAACATGGGACTGCCAAGGGTTGGCTGCTTATATATCTGACATGGGAAATTAAAATTCACAAATTCTAGGATGACTGCACCTCACCGTGAATACCCTCTATATTTAGGAAATACCACATTATTGTACATTATATGAGACGTCTCGTGACTAGGCGACCTCATACGAGACCGGATAATGAAATTCCTCATACTCATCCAAGCCAACTAGTAACACTATTGACTATCTGAATAAAAATTCTACCTTGGCTTGTCCTTCTATAACATTCGACTTAGCTTCTAATAAACTTAACTCCTCAATCCTAACAACAACACAATAAAGTTTACCATGTTAACAATGTTTCAGAAGTTGGTCTTGCAAAATAATCTATAATAACAACTGATATGCTGCTAAAGACTTAAAGAACAAAACAAATTCATATTACCTTCAAGAGAAGCAGCTTTAGCTATGATCGAGCTAAATTTAGCTTGAGTATGCAATACCCATGTAGACTTTATCTGCCTTTGTGGTTGAACCAAACCACTAAACACAACACCTGGATGAAAAAGCAAGAAATGCCCACATATTAAGTAATCACAAATTTTTACAAGAAATGCAGAAAGGCGGGAAACAAGAAAAGATGATATATATATAATGTTGTACCATATTTATGTTTGATAATTTTTGTAGGTTGTATACAAAGATTTGGGACAACATGAGCATGAAGTAGTTGCATTTCTTACTTAATTTTTTATTTTTATTTTAAAGTAAGATAGGAGAGTGAATATTTGAGTGTGTGGAGCTGAAGTTAGTTATGTCTGGTAATCTGAAAAGCCAATCCTTTTGTGAATGAAACGACATCGTTTGGCTTTTGTTTATTATCTTTTGCATTATCGACCGTTAATATAGTTGGTCCCACCGCGCCCTTTTCTTGTGGCTAACAAGTAACAACCTTGCTCTTTCTACATCAACTTTTTTTTTTCTTTTTTTGGTTGGGGAAGGGAGGAAACAAACAAATTGGGCATTGGGCAACAACATACAAACTCACAAAAAGCGCAAATTTTAACATAGTATAAGGACTAACTAAAATACAACACACTTTCTTAGCAAACCCCTTTATTTTGTGTTTGGAGGTGGGTTTGGGTACTACTAGGGTTGTCTTAGACTCTTTCTATAGAAAGACATTGACAATAAGTTTATAATGATCCTTGAATTTACATAATCCTCATATCCCCATTTCCTTGCCACATTAGTTGCTCCAATGTAACAAAAGAAAAAAAAAAAGCAGCTGAAAGTTATAGTTATCAAATCCAATATGCAAATTTATAGCTAGTCTCTTATGAGACCGTCTAATTATATGTTAAAATTTGACGGGCTTAAAGTGGTCACTATTTGGCTTACAGTGTTTATCATGGTTTTAAGTAAAAGTGACCACTTTAAGCCCAACAATGACCACGTCTAATTTTACCGTCTCTTTTAATAATTTGTGATTTCATGAATCGTCAGGCTCAAACAGTCCAACAATATTCAAACCTCAACAAAACTTCCTAACTCACAATCTTACAAGCTAAGAAAAGAACTAGCTCAAGTGGTCAGAGCTCTCTTGTGCCAATCATAAGGTTGGGATTTCGATTCTCATCAGCCACTTTTTGCGCACATTTCAGACCAAAAAAAAAAAAAAACAATCTTACACTCTGAAACCATAAGTCCTCACCTGACACCCGGTCCTACCCAAAGACCGCCTTACGATCTTTTATCCGAACCCAGAAGTCCGATATGTCCACAATTTTCAGTCAAACAACACACACTAACAAAATTCTCCAGCTCAACCTCGAAATTCAACTAAACCAACCGCAAAAAAAAAAAAGCGAAAATTCCAAAACACACAATCACAACCATACCTGCTTGAATTGCAATTCAATAGTATACGACAAGAGCATGGGGCTAACATCCACAGCATCAGGCCTAGAAACATGAACTATCCGAGCTCGCGGCAACTCATCAAAAATCCTCGTTGACTCGCCCTCCCCATGATTAAAGGCGAAAAACGACGACGTGGACCGGCCCAGCCCCGCTGCCGGGGTCTCCCCCGACTCGTCCTCCTCCCGCAACTCGTCCCCGTCTATTAACCGCTCCGATGCCATTTCTTTGTAATATTATTAAGCAAATTATGAGATGATCAATATTAGAATGTTTATAAATGGGGTTTAATTTTAAGTGAGTTGTTGGGTGGTAATTAAGTGATGATCTGGAAAGTGGGAAAGGTGAGATCTTGTGATTGCGTGATGAGTGAATAGTAAAGGGAGGGGGGAGGGGGGGAGCTGAGTCAAACACTCAAAATGGTTTGGAATTGGGAAGGTTTTGGTGTTGTTTCAAAGTGTTTTTAACTTGACTTGCTTTTTATATGGACTGGGAATGGGATGGTGTGTTGTGTGTTACTGTGGCTTCGAGTGCATGGTAGATTGGCACTGCCACTAAGAAGTAAGTAAGAACCATACCATGTTGTTTTTATGTTTGGTGGTGGATTTAGTTCAGTTGGATTAAATGCAATACAAGTATATGTTAGAAGTGAACTGAATTGGACTGAAAATGTACTTCTTCCGTTCCAATAGAACAACCCCATTTGCTTTTGGCATAAAGATTAAGAAAAGAGAATAAAGATGGGTTCCACATGCAAGATTAAGGAGAAAGAGTAGTACATGGGTGGTTTGCAACCCACAAACAAGGGCATTTATGTGATAAAAGTGACTAAAAAATTACCAAATAAGGAAATGGGGTTGTTCTATTGGGACACCCAAAAAAGAAATATGGGGTTGTTCTATTGGGACGGAGGGAGTAGGTTATAATTTGTTAAGATCTTTCAGTTTCACATTTAGGTGTTATTAAGTTGCTAAAAAAGAAAATGAAGTCCATGACTATTTTATTTACACTTCGTCCTTTTTTTTATTTGGTGATTTTAATGTGCATTTCTACTTTTATATTACTATTTTGTGATAAACAAGTTTTTGTTTATTCCTAGCTATTTCTTGTTATTATGAGATGCACAAGTGTTTATCCAAGACAATTGTTGTATGCGGTAGTTGGACACTTGGACCCAAAATACCCTGTACTTACAATAATAAAATAACTTTTAATTAACTTATAAAATAATAAAAACGTTATCAATTACATCAATAATATTATTTTATTAAAATTCTAATCTTCTATCATGAAAACTAAAGTATATATCTTTCCCATAGATCTCATGACTGGATTTTTTTAAAAAATAAAATACACATACAAAAATAATGTTTACAAAACCCCAAATATTGCCAAGACCAGTTAGTAATTATTATAAGGTAGCTGAAACTATTAAAGTATCTCAAAACTGATAAGGTGACTGAAAAGTTATAAGGTGTTGATTTTAATGAAAGTGTTTGGCATAATTTGTTAAACATGTAAATTTTTTTTGCTAAACATGTAACTGATATTTAGCAAAATGACATAAAAAGGAATACAAGGGTTAAAATAATTTTAGTGATTTTTTTGGTAGGCAAATCAAGAGTCTAAGGTAGTCCTGAGAGTATTCAAATTTGGGTAATCCTAAGACTATTTAGTATTTACACATGTCATTTGGTAAAAAAAATATTGGTGTAAAAATGAAATAGAATTATAACCAATAACTTTTCATATTTTTGATAAAAATACCGGTGAACTACATGAGTTACATTTTTTTTGCACAAATTATTAGAGAAATAAATGTAGACCAACTCTTTACTAGGTAAATTCTCATAACCTCCTTACAAGCCCAAATTAAATCTAGATTTATACTATATCTTTATTGAGCCAACACGGCTTGATATACTTTTTATACTTTTATGATAAAAGTAGACTGTCTTTCTCAATACTAGTTGAATTTTTTTTTTTTTTTTGAGTTACCAAACACTACTAATTTTGAACAAATAAGTTTTATTAGTCAAATAGATCAATTTCAATTATAGAGTACGAGTACTTGACATGACTTTCCAAACATAGCCTAAATTTCACCTCAAATCTCAAACAAATACTCCCTCTGTCCCTTCAGGTTTCCCCCATTTCATTTTGCACATTTGTCGAGGTCGTATTTTGACCTTTAATATCTCAAAATATAAAAATAAAAAAATAAAAAAAATATATCATGTGAAAGTATTTTTCAAGACAAAACTAAATATCAAATTTTTATATTTTTTAACAATTTTATTTTTTGAGTTGTTAATAATCATAAAAGAACTTTGAATAGTGTCAAAAAGTGATATGGAGGGAATCTGTTGGGACGGAGGGAGTATGTGTGTGTGATGTAAA
>CAAKMY010097448.1:317-14974 GCA_901111285.1 Corrigiola litoralis | reverse complement strand
ATCACTTTGCAACACAACTGTGTCTAACATTTTGGTTAGCTCAACGTAGTCAAACAAGAATGACATGTGCCATATTGGCGTATAAGTCAATTTCTCGATCTTGACATGAAGCAAACAATGATGTAATAATACACAAGTGTCAAAATATGCGCAGGCAGAATTTGCATAAAAGATTAACATTTTCATCAAGATGACATGTATAAAGAATTTGTATACAGAGCTTGTAATTGTACTTGCATGTCTGGCATATCCTACTCACTTGCCCCTGCTCTCGAGTCAAGCTTTTGGGTCGACTTAAGAGTAGATTGAGCCAAAATTTCGTATTTTACAAAACGACAGTCATATACAGTAGCATTCATTGATATTTCACATATTTCACGCAACACCAATATTAGCTCATATATGGGCATGTTGCACTTGGGATGCGTAAAAAGAGCATAAAAATATTGCATACGAATGCCCTTGCCCTCGCTCTCGGGTTGAGCTTTTGGGCTGGATATGCAAATAAACATTTCATGTATACAGCAAGAATGTTAAGGCCAAGGGGGAGTTATGGGCTCAATCCTAGTACGTAGTAATAACATCTTAAACTTGGATGGGGGGATGCCAAGTGATAAGTGTTATAGTATCACATGATTAAGATTTGTGTCATAGAAATTCAATCAAATTCAGTGCAGTTGAAGTTGTCAAACTTTAATGTGATTTTTGGAATGAATTGGTTAGAAAAGTACCAAGTGGTGTTGTATTGTGCACAACAAAAATTGAATTTGAAAACACCGTAGAAAAGGAATTTAACCCATTAGTGTGAAAGCCGAACAGGAAGATGAGGCATTATATCAGCATTGAGAACTATGAATTTGTCTGAAATTGGATGTCTGGGACAGTCCGACTTGACTGAAAAAGAGAAATAAAAACAAGAGATCAGGATTGAGGACATAGTTGTTGTTAGAGAGTATCCCAGTGTTTTTTCAGATGATATCCCGAGGATACCCCCAAAAAGAGAAATTGATTTTACTATTGAGTTAGTGCCCGGAACTGAACCTATTTCAAAAACTACTTATAGGATGGCCCCTGCAGAACTAAAAAAAAATTAAAGGAACAACTTGAGGAGTTGCAAGAAAAAGGATACATTAGACCCAGTAGTTCACCTTGGGGAGCACATTGCTGTTTGCTAGAAAGAAGGACGGAAGCATGAGATTATGCGTTGATTACCGAGAATTTAATAAGGTTACAATTAAGAACCGATATTCGTTGCCAAGGATAGATGAATTGTCTGATCAGCTGAAAGGAGCGACTGTCTTTTTGAAGATAGATTTGAGCTCAAGTTACCATCAACTAAAGATTAGGGATGAGGATATTCCTAAGACTGTATTTAGGATCCGATATGGACATTATGAGTTTATCATTATGGCGTTTGGGTTGACCAATGCGCATGCCGTGTTTATGGATTTGATGAACCAAGTATTTAGCCTGTACTTATATAAGTTTGTGGTTGTCTTTATAGATGAGGATATTATTGGTCTTAGCACTCAAGAAATACATTGCTTAGGGGCAAATAGGTGAGTATTAATACATCTCTATTATAACTAACGTATTTTTGCTCTTCAGGTTACTCTTTTGCCTATGGTATATGCCAAGGAGAGAAGTAATTCCTTCTGGTCTTTAGGCATCCCCCTGACCATAGCCAGTGCTAGGATGGAGCCGCCAGACCTTTATCTTATTCAGGTTACTCTTCTGGATATGGTATATGCCAAGAGGAGGAGTAATTCCTCACGTCTTCAGACAGTCCCCTGGCCATAGCGAACGCAAGGGGAAACCGCTAGACCTTCACCTCGTTCAGTTTGCTTCCCTGACTATGGTATATGTCAGGAATAAGCGTAATCCCTTCAAGTTCCATCATTTTAGTTTCCTAACCACGGTGTATATCAGGAATAAATTTAGCCCCATCATTTTATTTAAAGTAACTCTCCAGGCTATGGTACATGCCAAGGAGAGATGTAAAACTTTGTAAATGGCAGGGGCATAAAAGGAAACGATTGTGTTTCTTGCTAGGTACACCCTATTGAGGGGCAAAAGAAGCAGGAAAAAGAACAACTAGAAGATGGACGATATTCATCGGTGGACACACCCCTGAATCAGCCCTGCCAGGAGGCAGACAAGAGAATGGGCGATGTCCACCTAGTCACCAGGATGTGCTCCCCTGACTCAACCATGTCAAGAGACAGACATGAGGATGGGCGGCATTGACACCTGCTTTCTCATAGGTCACCCCCTGACCCAGCTCGGTAGCGATCAGGGCGGGGTATGAACCCTGATCTACCTATAGACGCTCATCTCAGCGAGCCCTGCTAGTAGGCTGGCATCAGGCCGAGGCACTACCTGCTCTCTCAGAGGTCACCCCTTGACCCAACTCCACAGCGAGTAGGGTGGGGTATAAACCCTCATCTATCAGCAATGCATCTTGGAGTGGTATTGGATGTGTGTTGATACAGGATGGTAACGTAATAGCTTATGCATCGAGACAATTAAAGACTCACGATGGAATTATGCTACTCATGATTTAGAGTTGGCATAAGTGATCCATGCATTTAAAGAGACACTATTTGTATGGAGTTAAGTGTTTGATATACACGAATCATAAGAGCCTAAGTATATTTTTACTTAAAAGGAGTTGAATATGAGACAAAGGAGATGGCTAGAATTTCTGAAGGATTATAATGTGGAGATTTTATATCATCCAGGAAAAGCCAATGTGGTGGCTGATGCTTTGAGTCGAAAGATTCGACATGGAAAAGAGAGCCTAGAGATTGAGAATCTAAGTGACGAACTTCAAAAGTTGAATACAACTCTTGTGAATGGTCAAGATAAAGGAAAGTTGAACATGATTGAATTTGAATCGACACTTGTAGAGGATATATTGGCAGCACAACCAAATGATGATAAACTACAAGATGTTCGAAAATCAATTGAGCAAGGGAAAGCCTTGGATTTTGAGATTAAGGACAATAATGGTCTATATTTTAAGGATAGGGTATGTGTACCTGATGAGCCTGAATTGAAATGTCAGATTTTGCATGAAGCGGATGAGACACTGTGTTCAGTGCACCCGGGAGGTGTGAAAATGTATAAATATTTGAAGCCTTACTTTTGGTGGATGAACATGAAAATGGATGTAGCGACTTATGTTTCAAGATGTTCCACCTGTCAAAGAATAAAAGTTGAGCAACAAAGACCTTCAGGATTGTTGCAACCTTTACAGATTGTGGAATGGAAAAGGGACTCTTTTGCAATGGATTTTATCATAGGATTATTTCCCGCCAAGAAGGGCGTGGATGCGATTTGGGTTATAGTTGACCGACTGACAAAGTCGGCACATTTTATGCCAATTAGGGAAAAGTGGAAAGTACCTAAGTTGATAAATTTGTATATCTCTGTGATAATGAGATTACATGGTGTTCCAAGGACGATAATATCTGATCGAGATCCGCTATCTGGAGCTAGTCTTTAGAAGAATATGCAAGAAGCATTTGGAACTAATCTCAGGATGAGTACAATATTTCACTCGATGACTGATGGTCAGAGTGAAAGGACAATAAGGACCTTAAAGGATATGTTAAGAGCACGTGCCTTGGATTTCATATAAAATTGAGACGAGCATTTACCGTTGATTGAGTTTTCATATTATAATAGTTATCACTCAACAATTGGAGCAACACCGTATGAGGTTTTGTATAGTCGAAAATACATGACACCATTGTGTTGGAGTGACATAGATGAAGTAAAAGTTGAAATTCCAGAGTTGATTGAAAATACTGTGGAAAAGATAAGACTGATCCGTGAGCGAATGAAAATAGCTCAGGATAGGCAAAAGAAGTATGCCGATAGAAGAAGGAAACCTTTGGAGTTTTCCAAAGGAGAGTTTGTATTTATTATGGTATTACCTATGAAAGAGATTAAGATTTATTCAATTAGGGAAATTGAGCCCTAGATATATTGGACCTTTTGAGATATTAAATAGGATTGATAGGAATTCTTATCGATTGAGACTGCCAGAGGATTTGGGAGAATTTCATGATGTGTTTCATGTATCGATGTTGAAAAAGTATATTTGGACCCTGATGAAGTAATTGTACCTGATCCGGAAGTAATTCGAGAGAATTTGACCTACAGGGAGGAACCTGTAAAGATTTTGGACTTCAAGATTAAGAAGTTGAGACGGAAGTCAATACCGAATGTTAAAGTTCAGTGGAATAGTGAAAATTCGACATATATGACATGAGAGTCAGAAGATCAAATGAAACAGCGATATCCGCAGTTGTTTGATGAACCCGAGTCGGGGATAGGTGTCAGGGACGAAACCCTTTAAGTGGGGGAGAATTGTAACACCCGAGGTTAGCTAATATTTTTTTTAGTTAACGAGGAGTTAATATGTTATTAACCTTGATTAGTTATGATTAGACGAGATTTCTAATTTTAGCTAAACTAGGGCTTAGCGATAAATTTTGCGTTTTTTTTTTTCATTTTATGTGAGCAATTGTGTAGAATTAGCTAGACGCTAAATTATGCAATGAATTATTGATATTTTGATTTTTAAAATCATTATATGTTAGCTAGGATGTGCCTAGTTAATTTTATAAGAATTAGAGTTTATTTGGTATGATTTCTCTTTTTTCTATTTTTGTATGCTTAAATGTGTATGATTGCATTTTAGCTAATTTTAACTAAGACTTTTGAGCTATGAGGCTTGAATTGGTTCCTTATAGAGAGTTATGGAATGATTATGATTCATGATATTAATCCGTGAAGAGTTGGATTAAGATTTGATTAAATGTGATTAGCTTGTGATGCATTGTTTTATGATTTTATGCGCATAAGTGTTGTTTAGTGTACAATTTAGTGATTATCTTAGCTTAGTCAATTTTAGTGGACTATGAGAGCTTAGAAATCTGAAACTTTGAGGTCTACTAAAATAATTAAGGTGGTAGAAGTTGAGTGTGGAAGTTTAAGAGGCTAGCTCATGCATTGGGCAATTTTAAATGTTGTAAGAACAATATGATTATACCCCCATTAAGAGGGGGAATTGTGTGAGATTGTGTAAGGAACATTGGGTATCTTCTAAGGGACTTATTCACTCAGAAAATATGTGCCAAGACTGTAAACACAAGTTTTGTATCAAAGTAAACAAGACACGAAGTAGGGAGACAAATATATTTTTTATTAATATCAGGATACGTGAATACTATCTCTAATTTAATCAATACAAAGTATAAAGGTATCCTCTGTTTCTACTTCGTACGTAGTTGTAGGATGCACGCGCCAGCGACGAGTATGTCCCCAAGCACGATGCTTGTTTATAGAGGGTCTTGAGACTTAGATCTCCCTAAATGTGTGAGTTTCATTTTTTTGTGTGGAGACGGTCTTAAGACTTAATTTCTCCAAATGGTATAGAGTAGTGTGAGAACTTCAATGTTTTCCGAATAATTTATGGTTTTCCAACCCTTGCAAATGAGACTCTTGTAGTGTATTTATAGGAAATATGAGCTACCCTTAGCAGGCTTGGTAGCCATGGGCCTTTGTATTGGACTTGATCCAATCAACTTGAATTGAAATTATCTTATTGGATTGGCCCAAATACTGTATACCAATTAACAATATGGGTTGACCCAAATAAGGTGGGGTTAGATCAAAATGGAGTCAAATATTTTTATTGACCCAAATAATTTTTTTTTTATTTTTTTAGACATTAATAATATTTTCATGTCTACAAATTGCCCCCTCGGGACCATGCCACGTGCGCGGGTAAGCGTTTCAGCGTGGTATGGGGTCTCGATCCGCTTAGCTTCAGACTTGGTAGTCAAGCTTTTTTTTTAGCTAGCACACAGATGTCTGATGAATAGATACTTTACCTGCTTATCATTTATAAGTCACCCTAGTCGATCTTGGTTTGACAATGGTGAATATGTATGTGAAGTAACTCAAACCCAAACACTATAAATTTTTTGTTTGAGGGTAACCAATCAAGGGTTAGGTCTCCCAAAATATGTTAGGCTTCCCTTCCCCGGTAAACAACAGCACGATGCCACTTTTGCTCTTCCACATCAAAAGAATCTTAGATTTGTAGGTATGGATGGTTATGCAAATATTATGTCCAAGTTGATGGCCTTGCCCTTGCGTCATAGAAGGGTCACACATTCACGCATGAGTAAGAGTTTCCTGCTTCTGTTTTGCTTCTTTTTTTTTTTATTTTCCTTTTTTTTTGTTGGCCTTGAATGACCAAGGAGTGATGACGTACTTGAGTCTTTTTAAATTCTCATAATCATGTTGATGTATTGTAACGCTTGATACATGTTTGTTTTTTTTGTTTTATTCACATGTATCTTATATTAATTACTTTATTTTTATTACTTTATAGACATTAATAAAAAAAATTATGTCTACAAAGACCAACCCCATTCACCCCATGATTTCGGCCAACACAACACACAAACAATCACAAACACTAACTTTCTCTTTACTTTATTCTCTCATTTCTCCCTAAACTTAAACACTAAGATTCAAACATGAATATCATCATCTCCTACTGTATGTTAGCTCAAGAATAAGAGCATTGAATTAAGCACATATTAATCCTTACATTATCTGAGTTAAGCGAGAGCAAGGAAGGCCATAAGGCTGAACTAGTTAAGCGCATAACAAGAGATTTGAGGAGGAGTTTTTGAGCAGATTTGAAGGTTGTTTGAGGGACATTTTCGAGGACTTGAAGCTGGGTTTGAGAGGACATTTCGTGGCCTTGAAGGTGTACATATGCGTCGTTGGTTGAGGAAGATAAGGGTTGAAGAAACAAGCTTTAAGATTAAGGCAGGTGAAGAGGTGTTAAGCGCAAGTATTAGACCCGTTCTTTGGTATCAATAGGTAAGTACTCCATCCTCCACCTTTTAAAAACCCCACTATGTACATAATTAGTATACACGCAAAGGGATTTAAAAAGTGATTAAGCAAAGGATTTGAAAATGGAATTAAAAGTGTTGCAAAATCATGCTTATGGTGCTCGACAATGTGATTTTTGTCGAGTGATTGTGAATGGATTGTTTGCTAAATGTTTGAATCTTGATTATTATGTTTTTGCTTTTTTTCAAGTAATTTGAATGAGGTGATGCTACTGATTGTAGTGATAAGAATGTTATGCATGATGCATGTTTGATTTGAGGTGAACAAAAAGATGCTTAAGTACACTCGGTGCGCTTAAGTGAGCAATGTGTTGATTGTGGATTATTTTGTGATTTTCGTGGCTATGGTGTGTTTGCATGGACTGTGAACTGCTTGCATGTTACCCTAGTAATGATTAACAAAGCCTAATTGAGAAGGAGTTATGCGGCTAAGTCCATAATACAAGCCATTATTTCGGAAAACAAGGCTAGTGATGAACTAGTGAACTTTTGATGAAAATGTAATTGAAATTAAGGCATGCTAATGTCGATTTTAATTTGAGTATTAACTCATGAAATTAAGGGTTTAAAGTCCCTGTTTAAAAAAGGTATTTTGATGATTTGATCATGAGGATATGATTTATTACAAAAGAGCTTATAATGAAGCCACTAAAATGAATTTAACCCTTGACTTGGGTGATTGATTTATAAACATGATTATGATTTTTTTAAACTACTTTATTTTGAGCCTAAGAAGTTATTGAAAAGAACTTTTTTTGATACAATGATCAAATGAATGTTTATAAGCGAAGCTAGTGAGCTAAAAGTTGCCTAAGTGCATGTTTTTTCATTTTGAGTGGCCTTCGATCTGACACTGACCATGGACCTAAAAGTGTCCAATATTTTTTCAAATTTTCGTGTATGTTCTTGTCTATGATATGGACTTGCTCACAAAAATGCATCCCAATCGGACATAAAATAAAGTCTAGAAAAATCGTGCAACATAGCAGGTCAGATTATGTTTTGGTGAAAATGGCCAAAATTTAACTAAGTGTTGTGAATTGTGATTGAGCATGATTTTGTGACATGAACGCATGGGATAACATTGTTAGCATGTAGACTAACAGTTGATTTGTTAAATTTGCGTTTGAGTTGACTTAGGACAAAAGTCAAAGATTAAAATCTAAGATAGACTAGAAATGACTCGAGTTATGGTCAAAGGGTAAAATGGTCAATTGTGCGCAATTGAGATAAACCAAAGGGTTAGAGTGTCTTGAATGATGTGAATGAATATGGATTGAATTGTGATAATGACTAAATGTAAACCATGGTATCGACATACAGAGTAATTCCTAAATGTGTCAGCCGAATTTGCGGAGATTTGGGCCAATGTCAAATATGGATGGTTGTATGCGGGAGTATAACTACTGACGGGTAGTGACTGGTGTATCCTTATACCTTCAAGGTCAAATAGGGTTAATATAATTCCCTAAAATTGTGAAACATGTTTTGTCTCATAATTATTTAATTGTTTTATGCACGATCCAGAGGTTGGTGTTTAAAGCTTAACTATGATCAATTTAGTTAAGTGATTTGTTATTCGTTACCTAGTTAGTAGAGTCTAATAGTCAAGTGTCATAATCAATACAATTTCCATAAATTTATGACTAAAAATCATGGTAGTTAATGGTTGACTTATTTTACATAATTAACTAATTAAATCCTTTATGACGGCATCACATTAAGGTATATGACAAATAAAAGGTCGTAATGTTCACTTTACCATGAGTTAATGATTTGAATTATGTCTGGAGACATAGGGGACTTGCATGTGTGCAAGGGGTACACCTTACAAGGATTAGTAAGGGGATTAGAGTCTTTTGTTTTCCTAGATTGAGGAAAAATGGGATTGCGAACATTTTGTCACGGGATTGTTCTAATGAGTTGGTTTCACTATAATTTGATAGTCGCGGCGGCAACACGATTGGATGGAAGGCCGGATTTCGAAATGTATTATATGTTAATAAAACCTACTCTGGTAGTTATTAGGGAGGCCTAATACGGGGGTGTTACAGGTTGAGTAGAGTGTAATAGTATTAGGTAAAATGAGAGAACCTTTGTCTTAAAAGTTCGAATTTTTAACTGAAGATTATGAATCTTTCCCCCAAAATCATACTCCCGCTTATGAGTCCCACCCGTTCTTATCTCTAACCTACATAACAGTCCCACAAACAAAGGCGTGTTTGCTGTAAAATTGGGTAGATGGCCCATGACAAATAAGAGATCACGACATAACAAAGTTGCGTAGCTACGACGACCTGATTTGGCGTTGCTTCGTGAGCTTTTCGTCGGAAAACGACACGGGCCTCGCTAGAATATGACCCTTTGTGGGTTAGGTTTCATCAAAATAAAGACAGCGAACAGGTGGTGGAGGAGCATGAAAGTGATGCTAAGGTCGTTTTCATTTTGATAGGTTTACCATAAATTGAATAGAGAAAGTGATCGAGGGAGATAATTAATGGTGATGACAAAATTGGCGCTGAGGAGTGAATTGATGATGAAGATGTAAATGAAAGGGCAAGTTTTTATATTTGGGTTACGTATTTGGGCTCTATTAATAGGCTAGTCTTTTTTAAGTTATAAAACACGGTCTTACAAGAGTGTTGCTGTTTATCGAAAGGAAAGAAACATCCTAAACCAGTCTTCTCACCCCTTTACCTCTTCCTCCTCAATATCCTACTACTACCAAACTCTACATGCCGATTTTAGCTCACCGCTTTAACTCATAAAAACCACGCCTTTACCGGAAAAATTACATTGGGAATTTGTTAAGTGTCGTTGTTGAAGGACGTTATTATGGTTTGGGGTGGTATCGGAGTGTCGCGGTTGGAGGGGGTCATGTTAATTTTGAATAATAATTACCCCACTCTTAGAGACTTCTAGAGTCTCATGTGGTAAATTTCGATATTTTTCTTTTTCATTTTGGTGGATTTTTGATGGTTTTGGGGTTAATTTCGGTGGGTAGTTGCTCTTTGTGGTTGACTTTGATAGGTTTGGGGGTTGATCTCGGAGGTTTAGGTGATTTCGGTTGGATTTGATGGTTTTGATGTAGTTTTTCGGTTATTTAGGGTGGATTTCGATGACATGGTGGCTATTTTTGTTGGTTATCAGTGGTTTGGCTTGGGAAGGTGGTGTGTGGCAGGGTAATCGATGTTGTTCTCTAAGTCAATGGGTGGAGGATTGGCAGTGGGCTAGTGGGAATGGACGTGGGGAAAACAAGAGGAGATGGGCTGAACTAAATACAATTTTGCCCGTTCACTCCAACTCAAGTGACTCATTATGCCTCCTCACATATTATTTGACTCAAAAAAATGAAAAATAAATACTACGTAATAAATTTTTGGTCGGAGATTCCATAACGAGTTCAGGACCATTGACAGTCAACATAGTCTATACTTACGATTATTAGTCTTTATCTCCGTGGTGGAATTATTTTTGTTTGTTCAGCTAAATTTGGGATTATTCATATCAATTTTCTAAAATTTTACTTGTGACTCACCTAATCTTCTGGACAAATTTTCTGCACATGTATATTCGTTATTGGTCTTACGCCAAGGGTGCTCCAGTACACTACAACTTGCATTACATACGAAGGTGGGTACTATCGACGCAACTCATTTTAAAGAACATCTTCCTTTTCAAGGTGCTGCATTCCAACATAACCCTATCTATGCTTACGACTATGTGGACTACTTACACTCTTCCAACAGGAGAGAGGGGTGGATGCGGGGCATGTATTTCAGGGCCTCGCCGTAGACTGACCATACATTCCGTTGCTCTACCAAACTCCTCCTTTAGTTCAACCTGGTTATTTGCATCCAAGGACAGAGTCGGACTTTTACTGTTGATAATAGCAACACACATTGAAAACGCTTGCAAAGAAGAAATTTTAGCATCAAACTCCACTGAGAATACACCATCTCGAAAAGGAACCAGTTTAAAGAAAGGCCTGATTTGCTTAGCTTCTCCCTGAAATATGTACCAACGAAAGAAAATCACTAATCAGAAAAGGCAAGAAAACTAAATGACATTTTCGCATTCATGAACAGAAAAGGACCTACCAGATCATATAGATTGCATCGAACTTGCGCTGAATCTGATCTGGAATTTCTTAAAACCTTGGGTTCTTGTTCACCGTCCTTAAGAATCCTTAATTTACAGCCTACATCCCATCCTCCACAATCACATGATCCTCCGGTTCGCCAACGGTTGATCAAAGATGAAGGCACTCCCTCATGAGGCAAGCTGTGGTTGCCACCTGGTAGTATGACCAATATATTGCTTAAATTCTCATCTTCAAAGTCAGAAAATCCTTCATGTCGATAATACTCCCAGAAAGTGCTGCTGTCTTCTCTGGTCTCTACTGGCATGTTCGCAACAATTGCTGCTAGCTCCCTGCTAGTCATAAGTCCAGAAGTTGCAGCATCTGCATTACTGACATCAACACTATACAAGACTGACTCTTTCACAATATATCCTTCTCCAGAATTCTGCTCGCACCAGCTTGGTAAGTAAGGTTTGGAGACCTTCATTTGGCCAATAACATTGTAACCAAAGCCACAAGGTTTAACCTTCTGACTCTTCCATACACCACTCTTCTTTCTCACTTTATGAACAGAATAAAAAGTGTATAACCAACTAACATCATCTTGATCAAATGTGTTTAAACTTTTCACAGTCGATGCAAGAATCTCATTATTGCTTTCTACCACAAACTTGAACAAAGGTAGCCCGCTCTTAATTGTGAGATGCAAAAGTGCTTTGATGGTTAATACCTCGCAGTTTTCATTCTCAGGCACGTGAATAGAAATTGGTTTGTGGTCAATTGGATGTTCCTTCATCTGGTTTCTGACCTTGGACTTCAACAATGGGTCTAGGAGTCTTCTCAAAGGGCTAGCTCTAGATGTTCCATTAGTATTTACTTTGATGCTTTTTAAGGACTCAGAAGAAGTAGAAACCTCAGGGTTAGCAGGACCAGACTTAGCTGTGAGATAAGCAGTGCTTAGTTGGGGACGAACTGAACCCTCCTTGAAGCTGAGGCTTCTTGTTCTCCTGCCTATACCAAAGCCGAAACGCTGATGTGTTGAACGATCTCCGGTCATTTGATCTGAAATACGAGTTGCGCATGGATCTAAGCCACTAAAAGCCTCTCCATTAGACGAAGTAGTTGCTTCCAATTTTTCAATTGACTGCGAAGGTACAACAAGGGTATTGACAGGAAGCTCAACATCCTGAGATTTAATCAGATTATCAAGCTTTAAGTCCAGGTCTTTCGCAGTCTCAGCTCTGTAATCCAGAGGGCAAGAATGCGGAATGTCAGAAAATGACTCATCTGGATGGATCTGACCGATGGAAAAAATATCAGAGAAGCTACCCCAATTATCCTGAGTGGACTGTCCACTCACTGATGCCCTTTGATGCACCTCTGCGTTTTCTGGCCTGGAGAAATCTTTCGGCAAGAGAAGGACAATACTCTCCTGATCACCAAAGCAATGGTCAGCTGGATCATGAAGTCCAAGTCCGTCAAGCATCACACGACACTTCTGTGGTTCAGCATCCGCACAGCTGGTTTCCTTATTTGAGTTCTTGAAGACATCAGGATTACAATCACTCAGAATTGATGATAGAGATTCTGTCCCAAAACTACTATCTTGATCTAAGTACTTTTCCTTGCCTTTGGTAGACTTCAAATCTTCACAATCTCCTATTGGATACTTATCTTTCTTGTAGGTCTCTTGCTTCTTGTCCTTTAAAATGCGTTGGACAGACTTCAAATCCACACTTTCTTTATGTCGAGCCTTATATTTCCCATTGATTCCATGCTTCTCACCCACCAAATATTTCGCAGATGTGGCCTTATCTAAGTGATTTATTGGCATACCTTTCACAGGTCTAGTAACTTGGGAAAAGTCTACTTTATCAACTGAATTATTGTGAGAACCAGAAGGTCGTTCTGTCTTCAGAACCAAATCCTCAGTTTCCGCCACATTAGAAGGAATCAACAAATAACTAGTAGCTGAAGAGCAGCTTGCTGACGTTTGGCTTTGCTTGTGTGTCCATTTCTGTAGACGGTCCCAGTCAAGAACTCCAAAATTCAGAACATTTGCTTCGACCTTCTCCCCTCTGTGTAGATATGCAGGAACTTTGGACATGTACCTAATAAGTTCTTCCTCCTTACTTGAACTATTCCACCGTCGATCAGACTGTGATTGACATCCAGAAGTTTTTGCCTGGATGGAGTATCCATTATTGGCATTCTTTACAAACTCAAGGGGCACATCTGCATATGGAGGACGGATAAAATTTTCAGCTCTAATTATCCTGTCCTTGATCTTCAAACTTTGACTTGCTCGTGGAGACAAAGGCTTTTCCCTCGCAAACCTCGATGGTTGATGCTGTTTTGAAGTCCTTCTGGCCTCCAAGCCATGCCCATTGTCAGTAGAAGGTGCTATACCCCTGTTTTTTGATAGTGCTCTTGGAGGCATGTTGTCCGCTGTAGAGGTAATTCTGTACTACAGTGTCTGCAATTCACTCTTCTTGAACCCCATATCCTGATAAATAAAACGCACATCATGATGAATAATGTTAGACAGATGCAGTTAAGGCTGAAAGCAGTTTTTATTGCAACACAATTATATACCAAGGAGTTAAAAGTTCACTGTCAAACAACAATGATTTCGACATGGATGACATTGAAAGATACCTAAACGAGAACCTTTGTACAGCAACGCAGTAGAGACTGACAGCTATAGTGAGCAATGTAAATCGATTATATCACGAAATAATTGCAAACATTCGGAAAATGACATATTAGCAGCAATTTGATCGAACACTAATGAATCCAATCAAAACAATTTCCACAGAGGGAAACCAAGTCGACAAGAAACACCACATTTATACTACAGACCATACCAGTATACCACAACCACACCACCAACACCACATTTATACTACAGACCATACCAGTATACCACAACCACACCACCAACACCAATTCCAAATTCATCAGACTAACTTTTCAGCCATGTATACTTGGCTACGCAATTCACCCAATTTGACAGTCACACATAACAGATCACATGACAAGCAAGTCAAACAATAAACCCAGATCCTCTAAATTACCACAAAATGCTTACAATCTGCTTAACACCAACCATTCCCGTGTATCAACACAAGTTCATAACCCATCGAAAATGTCATAATCCTCTATTCATTGAGCGAATTGCATAGCAACTATAAAAAATAAAAAGACCATAAATTTGCACAAACATATACATCTACCACAACATCAACACTAAAGTCAAGACCACCCAGATCCCTATAATTCTAAATAAGAAGAAACGACAAAGATCTACACAAAAAAAAAAAGAAAACACCTTCAGAAGCATAGACATAAATAAGCAGAAATGACGGAAACAAATAATAATAGAAGGGAATGATTATATGAATGAATAAAGATAAAGACTTTACAAATTATTTTTTCTGCCGCGAAATGAACCTTGCAGTGCACAAAATGAGGTCCCTGGGGCCTTACGAAATATACTAAAGAAACCCCGTTTATATTATAGTACGTATCTACGTAAATTGGAAGCAAAGTAAGGTACCCAATACTTTGTAGCTACTACTAATACTAATGACACTACTACTGTAATGTGTAATCCACCCCCCCCC
>CAAKMY010097393.1:0-25583 GCA_901111285.1 Corrigiola litoralis | reverse complement strand
TGTTGCTCAAGTTCATTCCTTTTTCAACTAGATCTCCCAGCCATTTCTGACGGGAAGTGATTTTTACACTCCCAAATGTTATTTTTACACTCCCACTAACATCTCCCATGTGAGAGCACATATTTTTATGCAATATTTTATCCCTCTCACATGGGGAGTGTAAAAATCAACATGAGGAGTGTAAAAATCATTTCCCCATTCTATTAGACTATTACGGAGTACCAGGCTTCCGGGATGAAAGCAAGTTGCAAAGTCAAAGATTCTTTCTCAAAATTGTTATAGATGACATCATCGATTATGTAGAAATGCTATAATGAATAGGAAGTGGATGTGCAGACTACATACAGCAACATACTCGTCTCCAACTTTTCTTCTTCTACATATGCAAGCCTCATGCCAATATGGAGCATCTCCTATATATGCCATATGTTATCCCTTACGATTTGAAGTACTAGTTCATCAATCTAAGAATCATAAACAAGCTACCAAACAAAGATCATCTTCTCAATATAATCAAATATTGGCTAGTCAAAATGGGGGCAGAACCTCAACAATTGCATGTAGTTTTGTTCCCCTTCATGGCTCATGGCCACATGATCCCAGCCCTTGACATGGCGAGGCTCTTTCTAGCGCGAAATGTCAAGGTAACCATCATCACCACCCCTCAAAACGCATCCACTTTCACCAAAACTATTGAAAAGGGCATGAAATCAGGAGCCCCGCATATAGAGTTGTTCAGGTTCCCAGCGCAAGAAGTCGGCTTGCCAGAAGGTTGCGAGAATGCGGAGCAAGCTATGGGAACCAGAGTTATTCCGCAGTTTTTCAAGGCTACACAGATGCTAAGCGAGCAGCTCGAGCAGTTCTTGGAGAAGCACCGACCCGACTGCCTCGTGGCAGACATGTTCTTCCCGTGGGCAACTGACTCTGCAGCCAAGTTCAACATCCCCAGGCTAGTGTTCCATGGGACAAGTTTCTTTTCCCTGTGTGCTCAAGAAGTTATTAGGCTACATGAGCCTTACAAGAATGTGTCTTCCGATGAGGAGCCATTTAGTCTTCCTCTCTTTCCCCATGAAGTCAAGCTGTTAAGACCACAGATCGCGGAGGAATTGCGGAATAACGAGGACAATGAGCCTAAAAGACGAATGAAACGTATCAAGGAATCAGAGCTCAAGAGTTATGGGGTGATCGTTAATAGCTTTTATGAATTGGAACAAGATTATGCCGACCTTTATAGGCAAAAACTAGGAAGAAGGGCATGGCATATAGGTCCTGTTTCACTATGCAACAGGAGTATCCAGGATAAGGCTCAGAGAGGGAAAGAAGCATCTATAGACGAACACGAGTGCATGCAATGGCTTAACTCAAAGAATTCTGATTCGGTAATTTACATCTGTTTTGGGAGCACATCACACTCAATAGGACCTCAGCTGCATGAGATTGCAATGGCTTTAGAAGCCTCCGGACAAAATTTCATCTGGGTGGTGAGGAATGTTGATTCTGGAAAGAGTGAAGAGTGGTTGCCACCAGGATTCGAACAACGGACAGCAGGCAGAGGTCTGATAATAAGAGGCTGGGCTCCTCAAGTGCTAATCTTGGAGCATGAAGCCACAGGAGCGTTCGTGACTCACTGTGGGTGGAACTCAACACTAGAAGGAATTTCAGCCGGTGTGCCAATGGTCACATGGCCTATTTTCGCAGAACAATTTTATAACGAGAAACTTGTGACTGAGATTTTGAAGATTGGGGTTCCTGCTGGAGCTAAGAAGTGGAGTAGATTGCCTGCGATAGAAGAGATCATCAACCAGGACGCCATAGAAAAGGCACTGAGAGACATAATGGTGGGAAAGGAGGCCAAAGAAAGGAGAAACCGAGCAAAACAGTTGAAAGAAATGGCATGGAAGGCTGTTGAAGAAGGTGGCTCATCATACTCTGACTTAAGTGCATTGATAGATGACTTAAGGGGTTATCACACTTCAAAGCAAGATTAGTCATGATAACCTAGACGCTACATTTCCATTTACCTTCTAATTTTTGAGTTTTTTATAAACCCCTGTTTTCAGATGATGTATTCAGTTACCTAGTAATTATCTGTTGTACCAAGCAGGGGAAAGAAAGGCAGAAATAAGAATCAAGAGCCTATTGTCGATGTGTTCTTCCAGCAGGTGACTGATTTCACAGAAAATCTAGAGATCACAAACTAGTTTGCCTTGGAATGGTTTCTTCGCCCTAGTGCTGGATAAAGCCTTTGAGTAATAGACTGATAACAGTGTCTCATGTAGAGACATCTCATAAACCATAGAGAGGATATACAACGCTATATCCCAGTATCTAAATAGGCTCCCGCCGGGTTTGATTGATTAAAAAATCCAGAGCTTGGAAGTTATATGTAATTGTTAAGAGCTTCTACAAGGACAATTATTGACAAAGTTTAAGACAAGCAACCATCCACCAGCACATGAGAACTTGGATCGTTTAGACTTACAGATGTACCTAATTTGACCATTCAAAACACTATATGTTTGTGACACTTCAGGCTACTAGGATGATGAAAGAAGTCAAGCTTATAAGAACTTAGAAAACAGTAGACATCTCCCAAACTTTCTTACTGAAAGAATGTGGTCGTAAGGGCACCTAGTATACTTTGCCAAATATCAGCCGAGTCATCTAATTGTTTTGAGAATTTGGTATAATCTAATACATAATTACGTATTTAGGTAAACCGAAAATCATTGCTCACTTTGTTCCTCTTCATGCATGTGATAGATCAATTCAACATTTCTCTAATAATTTGTGGTTAGTCACGGTAAAGCAATTTTCCACTGAACCAGTTGAACTTGAACTTTTCACCGAAATTGGTGGCTATTACTTACATTTAGCAAGAAAACTGAACTACAGACACAGCAAACACTTCCCACATCAAAAAAAACATTTCAACAAAATGTCAACAATTTAATTTTTAGATGGAAACACCGGCATGCGCCCCCGCACACACACACAAAGAAACTTCAATTTTTATTTTTTTTGGAAGCGTCTATTCTACAGTTCTTTCCCAAACCCTTGGTAATATTCATAATATTGGATTAGCATTTTAAACTTCACCATGTACAGTCCAGATTTTTTCTCAAAAAAGTAACGGTTGACATCAGCGCTCATGTAGACATGTTATAACGAATAGGAAGTGGATGTGCTGCTCGGTTTAGATAATAACACGTGACATAGTCATCTTCAAATGTTCTTCCTCCGCATATCCTGCCGACATGAGCATCTTCTATATATACCCATAGATGTTTTCTTACGTAAAGAAGTATTATATCATCATCTAAGAACCACAAACAAGCTACCAAACCAAGACCATCTTCTCAATATAATTAAATATTGGCTTGTCAATATGGGGGCAGAGCCTCAACAAATGCATGTAGTTTTGTTCCCCTTCATGGCTCATGGCCACATGATCCCGGCCCTTGACATAGCGAGGCTCTTTATAGCGCGAAGTATCAAGGTAACCATCATCACCACCCCTCTGAATGCATCCACCTTCACCAAAAGTATTGAGAACGGAAAGAAATCAGGAGCCGCAGTGCCCCTAGATATCGTGTTGTTCAAGTTCCCGGCGCAAGAAGTCGGATTGCCAGAAGGATGCGAGAATATGGAGCAAGCTATGGGGCCTGGAGCTCTCCCGCTGTTCTTCAAGGCTACAGAGATGCTATGTGAGCAGCTTGAGCAGTTATTGGAGAAGAAGCGACCCGACTGCCTCGTGGCAGACATGTTCTTCCCATGGACAACTGACTCTGCAGCCAAGTTCAACATCCCGAGGCTAGTGTTCCATGGGATGAGTTTCTTTTCCCTGTGTGCTCAAGAAGTTATTAGGCTACATGAACCTTACAAGGATGTGTCGTCTGATGAAGAGCCATTTGTCCTTCCTCTCTTTCCCCATGAAGTCAAACTGTTAAGATCACAGATCCCGGAGGAATTGCGGGATAACGAGGACAATGAGGCTAAAAGACGAATGAAACGGATTAAGGAATCCGAGCTCAAGAGTTACGGGGTAATTGTAAATAGCTTTTATGAATTGGAACCAGATTATGCCAACCTTTACAGGCAAAAGCTAGCAAGAAGGGCATGGCATATAGGTCCTGTATCACTATGCAACAGGAGTATCCAGGAAAAGACTCAGAGAGGGAAAGAAGCATCTATAGACGAACACGAATGCATACAATGGCTAAACTCAAAGAAGTCTGATTCAGTAATTTACATATGTTTTGGGAGCACAGCACACTCTATAGCACCTCAGCTGCAGAAAATTGCAATGGCTCTAGAAGCCTCCGGACAGAACTTCATCTGGGTGGTGAGGGATGCTGATAGTGGAAAGAATGAAGAGTGGTTGCCACCAGGATTCGAACAACGGACGGTAGGCAAAGGTCTAATAATAAGAGGCTGGGCTCCTCAAGTGCTAATCTTGGAGCATGAAGCCATAGGAGCTTTCGTGACTCACTGTGGATGGAACTCGACACTAGAAGGAATTTCAGCTGGTGTGCCAATGGTTACATGGCCTATTTTCGCTGAGCAATTTTATAACGAAAAACTTGTGACCGAGATCTTGAAGATTGGGGTTCCTGTCGGAGCTAAGAAGTGGAGTAGAGTGCCTTCTATAGAAGATATCATAAGCCAGGTCGCTTTAGAAAAGGCATTGAAAGACATAATGGTGGGAAAGGAGGCCGAAGAAAGGAGAAACAGAGCAATGCAGTTGAAAGAAATGGCATGGAAGGCAGTTGAAGAAGGTGGCTCATCATACTCTGACTTAAGTGCATTGATAGATGACTTAAGGGGTTATCACACTTCAAAGCAAGATTAGTCATGATAACCTACATGCTACTTTCCATCTATTTCTGGTATTTTACAAACCCCTGTTTTCAGATGATGTATTCAGTAAGTACTTACTAATTATCTTTTGTACCAAGCTGGGGCTGTTCTCACAAGACGACAAAAAGATAGGCAGAAATACATACTACGTATTACAAAGCTGCTGGGTTCAAGTATATAAATGAAAGACAATTTCTCCACCTGCTTATAGACAACGCACTTAGGGTTCTTCATGAAAAAAAAAAAAAAGGCTCACATTATGGTTTCTAACCCATCAGAAGGTCGTTCCTGCCCGAAGGACGTACGAACTTTGGCAGCAAGGGGGCCAGTTGATTGACAAGCTCTTGCAGTCAGAGGAAGTAGTACTTACGGAGTAAAAGAAGCATTACCTAAGAGTTCTCAAAAGATCAAATCTAGAGCCTATTGTAGGTGTGTTCTTCCGGCAGGTAACTGATTCCACAGAAAAACTAGACATCACAAACAAATTTGCCTGGAAATGGTTCCTTCGCGCTAGTGCTGGGAAAATTCTTAGGCTATATCAGACTGATAACAGTATTTAATCTAAAGACATCTCATGAAGTAAAAAGTGATAACAGGACAGAATATGATGAAGGATGAGGAAACAGAATTTATGAAGAGCATATAATATTACAACATTACATATGCTCAGTGCCTTCAGAAAGGCTCCCGCATACACGGGATAAAGGGGGAACGGGTCAGATGGATTAAAGAACATCGGAAGTTATATGTGATTGTAAGAGCTTCTACAAGTTGGAACATGTTTTACCTTCTTTTGTGTGATTGTCAAGAGCTTCTACAAGTTATGTGTGATTAAACAATACACGGGACATAGCTGCAATTGAGTGAAGTGTCCCGGACTTTTGTGTTTTACTTTTACCTTCTTGTTCAGAGAACATATAAAGAATATGTTTTTATGATTCCACAAGCTTTATGTCCTCTACTATGTCACATCCAGTCTTCAATGAACCAAAAAAATTGACATAAGAGATTATGTATGCTATACTCCAATATTACTGACGTGGAGTTTGCTTCCAACAAGTCATTGGAGTGCATGCAAACGTTTGGTCTTTTGGAATTTAACATGTGAATCTAATTATCACGTATCCTCTAGTTTTCTAAATAAATCAGTCATCTAGTACAATATTGTACACCCAAGACGCTCTATCAATCTTATCCTTTAACAAGTTACATTTCTCAATTTTCATGTATTGCAATATCATTTTCTCATCAATATGGGTGCTGAGCTATCCTACACTGAGGATAGTGACCCAGATTTAAGGATTAAGTCTGCATCAGATTAAGCAGTGGAACACAGTCGCTTCTTTGGAGAATATGATAGAGAGGGAAGCAATAGAGACAGCACTAGCAGAAGATATGGTAAGCTGAAGCTGAGCAGAGAAACTCGTGGAATTGGCATGCAAAGTTGTAGAAGGGGGTTCATCATATTTCGACTTAAGTGCACTGATAAATCAGTTCAAAGGTTATCATACATAAATGAAAAGATTAGTCATGTAAACACACAAACACTTCGATATTTTCACCTTTAAAGAAAAGCATGTTCTTCTCCCAACCCATACTCTCCTCTACTATTCAGTAGGGTATGCACTATTATTAATTTTCCATGCTTGTAATGAGAGAATAGAACGGAGGTTCATCATCACAGTTGGCTCAACTACTCTTTTTTGCGAAAAAATAGATTAATTTAAGAAAAGGTCCAGAATACAGAAATAGCAGAAACAACAGACCCAAAAAGAGAACCATCCTGCCCTTAAAACTAAAAACCTTCAAAGGAATCAACTACTCAATCATATATACTTCTGAATTACAGTATATAGTGTTCTAGAAAGCATTCCTCTCAGTCTCTCAGACAACTGTTCTCAGATGATCACAGTAAGTATTTTATTCATCTTGGCACTGAGTGTTGGCAGTCACAAGTCACAAACCTACTACAACCAAAGAAAAAAAAGGTAATATGCTAAATCAAATGGAGTACCTTTCCAATCATTGAAGCAATAATGCAGTTATATTGTCAGTGAAAACTACAAAACCTGTAAACATATTTTAGGCTACACATGTAGTCATTTGCTATTCGCTCTACCATACTAGCCTAAGTATACAGGTATATAAGACAGCCACCCAGAAGGTCCAGCTCTTCACCTTACGGCCATCTATTCCTAGAATTTCTCACAAAAGTCAGCTCCTACAGTATGGCTGCTGAACCTCGCCAGCTCCATGTAGTTTTCTTCCCATTCATGGGCCATGGCCACATGATACCAACCCTTGACATCGCAAGACTATTCTCAGCCCGCGGTGTCAAAGCAACCATCATCACAACCCCTTTTAATGCACCCACCTTCACAGAGAACATCAAGAAGTGCGGAAAGTTAGAGGCCACAATAGGCATAGAGGTCTTCACGTTCCCATCCAAAGAAGCTGGCCTCCCTGAAGGATGTGAGAACGTAGAGCAAGCCTTAAAAGAAAGTTCACCAGAAAATTTCTTCAAGGCTGGGGATATGCTGAAGGAACAGCTGGAGCAGTACCTAGAGAAAACTCAACCAAGTTGCCTAGTGGCGAATATGTTTTTCACATGGGCAACAGTTTCTGCCGCCAAATTCAAAATCCCTTCATTAGTTTTCCATGGCACTAGCTTCTTCTCCCTTTGTGCGGCAGAAATTCTAAGGCTATATCAGCCTTATAAAAGTGTCTCATGCAATGAGGAGCCATTTATTCTTCCTTCTCTTCCCCATGTGGTAAAAATGACAAAATTGCAAATCTCCGAGGATCTAAGAAAAGATGAGGAGACAGCATATACAGAGAGAATGAGATGCCTTAGGGAATCAGAGCTTAAGAGCTATGGGGTGATCGTTAACAGCTTCTATGAATTGGAACCAGCCTATGCAGACTTATTTAGGAAGGTCTTGGGAAGGAGGGCATGGAATATAGGCCCAGTATCATTATGCAATAGGACAGTTGATGATAAGGCACAGAGAGGGAAGCAGGCCTCGATAGACAGATACGCCTGCTTAGAATGGCTGAGCTCAAAGCAACCAAATTCAGTCGTGTACATATGTTTCGGAAGCATAGCTAATGTCTTAGTTCCTCAGATGCAAGAGATTGCTGTAGCCCTAGAAAATTCTAAGCAAAGATTCATCTGGGTCATAAAGGATGATTATGATGGAAAGGAAAACCACTTACCACCAGGATTTGAACAAAGGATCGAAGGGAACGGTTTAATAATAAGAGGTTGGGCACCCCAGGTTCTTATTCTCGACCATGAAGCCATAGGGGGATTTGTCACCCACTGCGGGTGGAACTCAACACTGGAAGCTATCTCAGCTGGTGTACCAATGGTCACATGGCCTGGCTTTGCAGAGCAATTCTTCAATGAGATTTTGGTGACTCAAATCTTAAGGATCGGAGTCGCTGTTGGAGCTAAGAAGTGGAGTGTGAAAGCGTCTGCAGAGGATGTAGTGAAGCATGATTCTATAGAGAGAGCTGTCAGAGAAATAATGGAGGGAGATGGAGCTGAAGAGAGAAGAAAACGAGCAAAGGAGCTGAAGGAAATGGCTCGGAAGGCAGTTAAAGAAAGTGGCTCTTCTTGTTCTAATATAAGTGCACTTATAGAAGAATTAAGGTGCTATCATGCTTGAGAGAGGCTAAACATAAGATCTCAGTTTTAACAAAGATCAGCAGTGGAAATGTTCAAATTTCGTTGTTATTGTTGTTATCTTTCCTTTTTCTACTTCTCTTCAATCTTCGTGTGTATTCCACACTTTCTTACTAGCACTAAAATGTGTCCGTATTCCAGTTTCGTAATTATATAGAGCTTTTGCAGCTACTAAATCAGTAGATTACAAATGTTGTAATCTACTGCTATATTGTAAGCCATGGAAAACAGTCATGAAGAAGCTTTTGTTTTTCTCATTACAAGTTCCTAGTGGAGATCAATTTTGGATTACCTACTTCACCAAACTCTCATAACTTAGCATCTGTCATATTTCATTTCAACTACTCCAGGTAGCCTAGCTTCATTGTTCAAGGACAACAAGACAAAGGGTACACCAATAATAAATGTTTCTTACTGGACCTTTTGTCTCTTTCAAAAAGCAAGATATGTTGACAAAACAGAAGAAATAGTAAGAAATCAATTACAAATAATTCAAGTGGGGACGCCCCAATTCCCATCAGAGACAGCACCCACTCTCCAGCCCCTACTTATTGCTACTGTTTTCACTACATCTGAAAATAGCCTAGCACTTTCAGGTATTCTATAATGTTATAGTTCTAAATAGATGAATGAGGATTGCTGGCAAGTGACAAGCATTATTTCCTCACTTTATTATTTCTCTCCTACTACTAGGGTGAGATAGTAGAGGTTGGGAATCCTATCTAAAAGCTTTCTTCCTTGATTTTTCCCTCTATCAACATAACATTCTCCTTTACCCTTTTCTCCGAAGGGCGAGGGGAGCTGTGATTGAAGGGTGAAACTCCTCCATCATTTCAAGTAATGGCTGTCAAGGAAGAAGGATGAGAGGAAATCTTCTTTATAATGCCACTACCTCCATCACGGTATCAATGTCCTCAGAAGTTAGTACTTAACCGTCAATGTCGCTTAATCTATCCATTTTAGCAGCACAATATTCACACACTGAAGGTCACTTATTATCACTGATGCCTACTTAAATTAATGGCATATCCTGTAATTTTCCTTTAAGAGGACAGCAAGCATACATGTCCGATACAGATCCACAAGGATGGATCATTATGACGATCAGTTAGTTGCTTTATGTAAAAGTAAGCAAAGCAGGAAAGAAGCACTAACATGCTAGGTATAACTTAGGCCTTAGAAAATGAAAATACACATGAGACATAGCAGCAACAATAAGTCAAAATTTGTATGTATTCATACCGATTTAAAGGTAGCAAAGTGACAAAAAAAATTAGTCACATAGTAATTGATACATTCTTACTTGCTACTCAAAAATTGGGTTTATTTCTCACGATTGTCAAAAGTGTAAAACCAGAAACAGAAAATTACTGAAAAGTGTTGATGAATCCTTTCAAACATAAAAGTGAAATAATATAACAAGTGAGTGAAGAAATTTACAAGACTGGAGTCAAAGGCAATAGATTTTAGCTCCACACATCCTATCTTAAGACAACTTTTAACTTCTGCTCCACCTCTTCTCTCACTTTTGACTGCATACCAAACAAACATGTGAGTAGATATATCAACATCTTACAACAACCTTTGAAGTAATCAATACAAACACATGCTCTCTTCCTTAAGAGAGAATTTAACAAGAAAGATTATGAGATCCGAGTAGCTGTCACTACAGGAAGTAGATCATGCCACAGAGAAAAAAAAAAATGTATGCTCCATTATCAGAAGAGATGGAGTTCACATCTTAACTCGTCTATGGTGTAGCGTTAAAATTGATTACGTTTATTATATAGTTCTAAGGGGTTTCCAGAAATTCAATGTTTCCTACTAGAATTAATACAGAAAAAGGGAATCCCAGGATTTGCCCCATCTAGCAAAAACGACACAGTCCCGCACCCAAACAAGCCAAAATATAGAGAAAAAATACCTGTAACTCATTTATTTCCTCATCTGTAAGAGAACGCTCCATGGATCGGTAAGTAATCCGATAGCAGTGACTGGTCATCCCCTTCTTATTGGTGAAATTGTCAATTAATTGGACCTGAAGTAACAAATATTGCATATTAAGTACTGTATAACCTTGTCTCACATATGCACACACAAATCACAAAGAGAAAGTCAAGTCTAGAGTATGTTCAGTGACCAATTAAAACAAAAAATCTAGCAGTCTAGCTTTTCAGGACACTAGAGAAAATAAACGATTTCAATTTTATCTATTTTCTTTGGCACTTTCAATATGAGTAAAACGCATCCTGAACTCCTGAACTAACTACCTACATTCATCCATACTCATGCAGTAGCTGCTGATACAGGTTACAACTTACAACCTTCAAAACTCATCCAACAAAGGTACGATTTCCACATATGTTGAAACAACGAAGGATGTTGTAAAAGACAATAACAAAACTTGGTTACAACAACAATGGATGATTTGAGCAGATTCCACAGAATATTAATCATATATGCTCATCAATCAGAATTATGACGTATTGATTTATCTGTCAGTGACGATAAGCAACAATCAGTTCTGCAACTCTACCGTCTCATTGCCCAGGTAGAATGCATACCAAAGAAGTTTTAGCATCACGTTCACCACATAAAAGCATTCTGAACATTGATAAATTGGTGAACAATGATGAACATCCTACATGCTAAACATTGAATGTGCTAACAATGAAGACTTCTAACTGTGGCTGAACTTGATGCTACGTACTGGCCAGTTATTTCCTCCATCCAGTAAAATTTGTGAGTTCATGTTTTAAATTTTTAGAGCACATGAACCTAAGAGAACAGTTTATGGAGCACAGATAGCACATAGCCCTTCTACGGTTTTACTTGTCAGCTGCACAAGAGGGATAACTTCCAATACAGGTATACAAATGAAGTTTGACCCTGTAACCTTGCAGGTTGAAGTTGAATCACACTCCATTGGCAATCCCCATATGTGGCACCAACAAAATATAAGTGACATTCCAATAAATGAAGTAATTTACTTTAGAGTTTAGTTAACAAATCAATACTTTGCTAAGTAAATAGCCGAAGGAATTCAGGAAAGGGGAGATGGGTGGATACCTCTTCCGCAAGGTCGCCTGCAATTCCACGGACCACTTCACATAAGTTGTTTTCGGTAAATGAATCATTGAGCCAAAAACTCATATCTTTGTAGCAAGGAGGGTACTGCAAAAACGTAACCAAAAGTATTCAAATATAGAAAGAGTATATAACGATGACAATGAAGACAGTAGCCACTGACAGTTTCAGCACAAACTCGGACTCAGAATAGAGGAACAGACTACAAATGTAACCCTAGGCACAGAAGAAAGTATTCAACTCGACCAAGGTTATATTCCACTAAATGATGACAACCAAAATTATGATCAAGCCCCTTATAAAAATACTCTGTAATTCACTAAGTTGACCCTCTGGACAGCATACTTTAAAGCCATTAATTTCAAACAGAAGTACTTCTTCAGTCATATAGAAAAGAGTTCTATTACATTCAAGAAAGAATTATTTCGCCCTAAACCACCATTAAACCACTTCCTTGAATCACCTTAACCTCATCTCAAGTCCTCTTCAGACCACTTCAAGCCAGTTTTTGCATCAGCCATTAATTTGTCGTTTAGCACTCTCTCTAACATGGAAAAATAGCAAGGCGCGTGCTCACAATTTCTGTCTACATAAGTTCCTTCACTAGTAATCACTGACACACTCACAAACAAATCTAAAACCTGAGATAATCTTAGACAAATATATGAATTTGTCTAGAATCACTTACCTTTGAGAAGGGCTTAAATTTAATACCAAGCTGGCCTTTCTTAAACTGCAACAAGGAGCCTCAGTCAGGATAATTGGAAGTACACAAAAGATGTCTCGATGTTGAAAACAGAATGATTGACAAAAAAGATAAACTCGGTTCACTATGATCTAGATAGTTTGGACCTGAGAAGTAAACCGCTCATCAGTTGACCAGAAAAGTCGAATATCAGGAATGTCAAATAAGACCATTGCTAGCCTCTCCAATCCCAGTCCAAAAGCCCATGCATAATTATCTGCTTTACCACTTCTCTCTAATATCTCCCGCTCCATCACCCCACAGCCCAACACTTCCAACCACTTCTCCTGCCAAAAGCATGCACTTACCAGTCATTACAGATACATAACTTGATCAGAGAGAAAAATAACTAGCAAGACAAGAAACAGAGACAAAGTCTATATAACGTACAATTTGAAATTCGAAATTTGGGAGAGCTATTACGATGTGCAAATTTAGTGTACCCCATATAAAAGAGAAGAAACGTCCATTCAAGCTCTTATGTAAGAATAATCAGTTGAAAGCCGTTGTTCCCCTTTGGATTTGATTCACATAGTTGGTTTAACTGCTGCTTTAGTTTTGCCTAAGAAACTAATCTCATTTACATAGTTCAAAGACGTTGCACTTTGTTAACCCGGGAAAAAGGAAAGGGTGGTTTCCAGCTATGTAAATAACCTCTGTTTGCGGTTTCCAGCTAGCTAAAGTCAAGCCACCTTGCAACCATCGTTTCCAAGTAATAACCTAATACGTATCTCGTTTTAGCAAAAAAAGAATTCAGTTTACAAATAACTGAAATAAGTATCTATCTATCAATTCTTTAATTTTCGATTTTACTCCTTCAACTACCCCATAATCTAGCATATATTAAAGCGAAAATAATAATAGGAAAAGGTAATATTCATTGGAAGTTCAAAAATAGGAGAGATCATATGTACTTCAATTAAATGGTAATGCTATCACTTGAGTTTCATTCTTATTCCTTGTGCTTAACTGTGACAATACATTTATCAACAGAGGAAGTGAGATGATATTATTCAAGAAAGGGCACAAAAAATTTCCTGCACGCATGCAAATGGTATAAATTATCGTTTGATCTCAACCTATGATGCTATACAGTGCATTGCGCAATGTACAGTTACTGCTCTTTTCGGATAGATAAATTCTAGTGAAATTAAGAACTATAAAATCAAGAAAGGATTCCTATTTTTAAGTCTTCGAAGATCTGAATTAAAGCCAATACTCATAAAACACGAATCTTTGATAAAGTTGACCATCTATACCTGGAAGAATATTTCTAGTTCGAAAGATGGATTAGTAAATGGGAAGTAAGTATCCACCCAGCGCATCTCTACGGCACCTGCAAGTGGAACATGGGAATTTAGTGGAACAATCAAGCAGAATATACAAAACAACCACCTAGACAAAATAAATAGCAGCAACCGTATCAATTCTGTTTCAGATTACAGTCACACACAAATCAAGCATGCTAATCTAGAAAATAGCCATTAGTAAATTATGAAATCAGTATCCAAGAAGCAGTCGCTCTAACAAAGGTTAGTACATAACATTTCTTGATAGATGACACTACACAGACACAGAGCAAAAATTTAGGAGAATTAGAAGCTAGAGGTTCAATGCTGCACAGATTTCACCAAATCCAATTTCATTGGCTTGAATTATCAGAGTGACTTTACCAAATTGGTTTAGTATATTTAATTGTTCAATTTTCACAGCAATAAGTTTCATATCCAACAATATGTTCCCATCCAAATTCAGTGAAATTTAAACGAATATGTCAACAATTTGAGAGAATCCAACGGCCATATTACATGGTGAGCTCCATAGACCAACCAAAGAACTCCAACAACACTGCTCGCAAGGACGTGCTTTTCCAAACTCCAGCTAATATTTGCACTTCTTCATTTATGCACATTTTCGACAAGATTCGATACAGCACTTATGACAAACATATTTATAGAAAGATTACCAAATAAGTGACGCGCCAAACCCTCCAGACATTTCTTCAAATCGTCAGCAGTATACGCTGTAGCATCCATACCAGATGACTCCCAGTCACCAGGGGTGAAAACACGAACTCCTTCCATCTGTAACCATGGTAAAACAGAAAGTGTGATACACATCTCAGAAGGAAGGAGTCAATAGCGTCTCTACGATAACTCTCAGAAGGCAGGATAAGAACCTGATGAAACACGGGATAGTGGGTAGAGTCAATAGAGTCTCTACGATAAACATCTCCAGTTACGAGGAAATGAGTATGACCGTGTCTCAGCAATTCTGCTTGATGGGCACTTGTATGACATCTCAAGACAGTTTGTGAATCAATATAATATGTATCATTATAGCTCCTGCTAACATGATCAGCAGGAACCAAGACATCATCAAAATTCTGCAAGGATAATTCTAAAGTTACTTAGATGCAAACTTTTCTACTTTAAACTGTAAGTAAAACATAAATACATGCAATATGAAGCTGGGAGGTTAGTGCATTAGTGCTCTAACTCATCTAATTTGAAGCTGCTGCTTTTGTTTCTTTATGAGTTCAGTAGTGTACATATTCAATTGATGTATAGTGACACTTTTTGTTGCATAATTATTTGAAAGAAACACCAGTATTAGCAGCATTTTAAGAACTTTTTTAGGCCAATTGAAGTGAACTGGGGGCAGGGCAATGAATGTGTCTGTCAAAATAAAATGGAAGGGTAGAGAATGTTGCTATTATGAAGCGTCAACCCTATGAGACTCATTCTCTAGGTAATGAAAAGGAGCACAACATTACTTCCAGGTAGGTTTATTCTTATGGTCGACACTAATACTGATGGCTGATACAGGAGAAGATTTGTATCATGAATGTGATACCCCTATAGCCACCCTGATGAGTGAAAAAAGGTTATCTTAATAGATAAAAGTTAAATAGAACTGGGCTGCAAACTAAAGGATGCTTTGTCAAGGTCTGCAGATGACTACATAACTGCACGAGGATCAAGCCTTCCAAACTATACCAAAAATCTAAGCTAAAAGCAAAAGAACTCTATGTTCATGCATCAACACATGAACTCATATAATAATACAATTATCAAAGGGAAAAGGTGGTCTGATTTTTACAGTTAGAGCAAGAATCTTGCCAGAGATGTTGACTACAATTAACTGAAAGGACATAAAAACAGAGAGAGAAATACATGAAACCAATATATGAATTCAGGAATACATAGTGAAAAGAAGGCCGGCTCAAGACTTATCACTTTAGCAGTAATTTCGGGACATACCGCTTTTACGGAAACAATTGGACAAAGATCATCGAACTTTTCAAATTTGTCAGCATAACTCGTGTCAAAATAGTCATGGATAGCATTCTTCAAAATGCCAAGCGGGTGTTGGTCCCGCTTGTGTAGTTGCATTCCAAGTTTTGTGAAAATTGTATCAGGGACATTATTAGTGGGATCATCCCGCACGACATCTGAAACCCCAGCAAATATGATAATCCGACGTATTAGAAGAGAAACAAAATCTTACAAGAAGTAGCAATTTGTTTTCCTACGTTAAATTAACATAAACTTTTCCTGTAGTGACATCTCGAAGGTGCTCACTTTCTATCCAGAAGTCCCCAATAACCAAATTTTCTAAGCATAAATTCATGATTCAGAAAGACATATTGGCTCGACAATAATATATTATCTAAACTCTCATTTCTGGGATCATATCAGCTCATAATTCGCACATCCTAGCAGACAAGCTGGGGAAACAAGTCAACAGCAAACTCAACTGGACATAGTAATCTAAAAAATTATAGAAGAATCAAGCATGAACCCATGTCATGTAATCAATGATCATAAAGCAATTCACATTACACCAACAGTACATCACATAATTTGAGCAATTGAAGTCAAAAGAAGTAATCTTAAGAATCATGAACAATAAACACATTGCTCATGTTTGGAATCACTAGTAATTCAGACCATACCAACTACCCCTCACAAAAACACAGCATAAAATGCAGGAAAACGACCAAATTGAACACAAAATCACATGACATGAAAACAAAGACCACAAATTACAGTAAAATAATCAGAAATAAGTAATTTTGAGGGTCATGTACACACTATCCATATCATGAAATCACAACTACTCAAATTCCATCAACTGCCCAACAAAAATACCACACAAAATCACATGAAAACAACCAATAAACTCAAAAAGATACAACTTTGAGGCTCATAAACTACAAACACATTACCTATATCAAGGATTCAATACTAATCCAATTCATACCAACTCCCCACCAAAAATTACACTACAAATAACAGCAACTCAACCAATATAACTCAAAAAGAAGCAATCTTTGATGTATAAGAAAACTAACTCAACACCCATGTCATGTAATCAAAACTATTCCAAATTCCACCAACTACCCATCAAAACACACAACCAAAATTACAAGAAACCAACCAACAAAACACAAAAAGGAGCAACCTTGAAAAATGGGCAATAACAACCTTCTCTAGCAATCTAAAATGGTGATATTTAACTGAACACCAATGTCATAAAATCAAAACTATTCCAAATTCCACCAACTACCCATCAAAACACACAATCAAAATTCCACCAACCAACCAACCAACAAAACCCAAAAAGAACCAATCTTGGAAAAAGGGCAATAACAACAACCTTCTCTAGAAACCTTGGTCCCACCAAGCTCAACAACAGAATTAGCCACAACATGTTGCCGCCATTTCTTAGGCTTGAGGTTGTTAGAAGGAAGAGCAGAAGATGATGTTGAGAAGGCGCGGGTAAAAGTGAAGGTTCTGCATAAGAGAAGTGATGGTTTGGAGAAGATATAAGTTGAGTGAGCAAGTGAGAGTGCAGCAGCCATTGTTGTCTTGCTCATCATGCACTGAGTCATTTTTGCAGCACACAGTTTTGTTAAGTGGCTTGACTGGATAAGTGATTTTGTGAGTGACATTAAGATTGGTGAATTAATTAATGACTGTGGTTATGGAGTGATTACGATTATGATTATGATTATGATTATGATTATGATTATGATTATGAGTTATGACTTGAACGGGTGCAACTCGTTTAGCCAAGATCAAGGTTCGAAACTCGTTTGCGGACTGGGCGAGCCACACGACTCTATCCGAATAACGGCTCAACGATTATGGAGGCTAATTTAAAACTATGTTATATCGAAGAGGCGAGCGCCCACATATTACATGAGCACTTAGATCAATAAGCATGGGGTTAATCTTTGTTCTAACTAAAAGATTATGGTTAAGGAAAGGGATGTTAATGAGTTATGACTTAAACTAGTGCAACTTGTCTAGTCAAGATCAAGGTTCGAAACTCGTTAGCAAACTAGGTGAGCATTGCCCATGTTTTTCCTCCTCTCAAAGAAGCCTTCAATAAAGGCAACTTTATCCAAGTGGCGAGCGCTTTTAATTACGTGAGCACTTAAATCAATGTGTACGGATTAATCTTTGTTCTAACTTAATCATCATACTTGAAACCTTTGAAATATAGTATTGTTAAAGCTTAAAGGTTGAGCTTTGTCGCCTTAATAGGTTAGTAGTCCTACTCGGCTATCATATGAATTAGATTGGATGTAAATAAATAAATAAAGAATTTCTAACAAAAAAAAAATATTAGTTATCGTATCCCTCATTGTATATATTAGTAAAATTATGGTTAAAGTTGGTGAATTTAATCTCCAAAGTTAATTGTAACCAAGTAACCTAAAACAAATGAGTATTTCTTAAAATAGCACAGTGTCAAATTTTTTTGATCCTAATAAAGACATTAACTATCATTACTATTAATATAGTAGTTGTTTTCTCTTACTTGTTATGGTTATAATTAATATAATTAACACCAACATCATTATCATTGTTTTCAACTTTTATTATATGATTAATATTATCAAGAAGTAGTCAAGATTAATTTTATGCATAAATGTGCAAAATAGAAGGGGGGGAACAGCCAATTAGTAAAAAAAACAAAATAATAAATAAAATTACATTTCCAACTCACATTTTTATTTAACTTACTTTTTTCTTATCTTCTTGATTAGATTCCTCCATGTGAGACTTGGATGGTGATGAAAATCGAGATATATTAGGATGAAAACGAGTTGTTCTATATTCTATTAGCTATAACTAAAGAAATTTGATTTTTTTAATGTGACTTACCACTATATGCACATACAATATTTTAGTTGACATAGCTGCTATGAGATAGCACATAATTTGGATTCATAATGGTGGAGAATATTGACTTATGTGCCTCATTTTTTCCACCAAATTGACATCGTTTACTAATACAAGTCTAACAAGCCTCTATACAATACCATTGGTTTCTTCAATAATTATGGCCCGATTACTGGACCACACACTTTAACTCATTATGTTCTCGTAGTGGCTGAAATAAGTAACTGCTAAAGGTGATATGTGGCATGATGTTTCAATTTGTCAAACATCTTTATACAACCGATTTTGTTGAGTTCAAGTCCAATATTCACATGCCAAGTGATACTTAACTTTTCAAGCTCAAATTTTATAAACCTGTGTATATATTGTCCATTATCGAAACTCTATATATAGATAATAAGCCAATGCTAAACCGTGTACGACGCAAATAGTGGGGTTGGAATGCACGCCAAGGGGGGGGGGGGGGTTTACCACTTTGCGTTCCCCTTACACAAGTTTAATTTATTTTGTTGAGTTTATTTACACAAAGATCTTATTTAATGCTGATATTACCATAGGTCATCTAAAAATCTACTCAAAAGAGAAATACGTAAAGATAATTCTCGCTTTACCCAATATATATTTACGATAAGCTCATAATATGTGTTGTTTGACATGTCATTTTTTGACACATTCTTAAAAATCACATAGAAATTCTCACACACAATTATTTAAAATTATTTTGATCAATTCTTCCAAAACTCCAATTCTTTTGATCAATTCTCTTACAACTCTAATATCAACTCACCTCCCAAAAAACAAATAATGAAAACTACACCACTTTGAAAAACTAAAAAACCCAAACCACATTCTACATGCAAAATGGAGTTCCATTCAACCCAAAAGCCACATGAACCTTTCAACACTTTATTCACCTCATCCATTACAACTTTAGTATACAAGACATTTTCTTCTTCAATCTTCAACAGCAGACCAATTCTATAAACCATATCCTGCATGCCATATGTACTTTTAACTCTAAAAACAGACAAAGACCAGTCAAACTGTAACTGTTGTTATAAGCTGTTGGCAGCAGTTAGTTAACAGTTACTACTGTCAAAAAACATTTAACTGAAGTCAGCTGTTTGAACACTTAAACACTGTTTGGCTGTTTGACAGGTCAGACACCTTTGGGACCCACTTTAAAAAAATCAACGCTCATAAACCCATCTCGACACTCAATCCAACGGCCCAAAAGCACCCACTTCACAACACAACTCTTTCTATATAAACCCTGAACAAACAAACTCTTTATCCTCTCTCTAGAAAACCACTATTTATTTTCTCTCTAAAAACTTTTTAACACACTCTCTCTCGCCGCCGCCTTTCCCGGCGGCGATCCTCTATCTCCGGCGAAACTCCGGCCACTTATTTTTCTCTTTCCTCCACCCCTTCCCTCTCCTCTCTTTAAAAAAACAAAAAAAAAAAAAAAACAGAAAAACTCACAAAAATAGAAACAAATTTCTGAAAAATACAACTTTCCTTAAAAAAAAACCCAAACTTTATTTCCATTTATATAATTTTAAATTTTAATTTATTTAAGACAGTTGTTGGAGAATAATAAGAGGGAGAGGGAAGAGGGTTATTAAAAAAAAGAACAAAAAAACAAAAATTCCCTGAAAAAGATAAAAAAAAAGGAAGAATGGCAGCACAGGTGGGAGCCAATGGGGGAGTGACAGGTGGAGGGGGTGGGGGGACAGGAGGGGGACAGTTTGTGACAACATCATTGTATGTCGGGGATTTGGAGTACAATGTGACAGATTCACAGCTGTATGATCTGTTCAACCAAGTGGGCCAGGTTGTGTCTGTTAGGGTTTGCAGGGATGCCACCACTCGGAGGTCACTTGGTTATGGTTATGTCAACTTTAATAGCCCTCAAGATGGTTAGTCTCTAAATTATGTTGATTATTGTAATTTTGATGATTTGGTTGAATTGTGATGTTTGTGTAGTTGTATACTTATGTGGGTTTGTGTTTGATATTTGGTTGTCAAGTTAGAGAATTGTTGATTGACTTTTGCATGGGTTGATTGTTAAAAAATGGTGTTTGGGATTTTGGTGTTTAGTGAAGATTGTATAATTTGATGCTTAGGTTAGTGAATTGTTAATTGTTGACTTTTGCATGGCTTGATTGTTAGAGTGGTGTTTTTTTGCATGGGATTTTGGTGTTTAGTGAAGATTGTGTGGTGTTGATGTGTAATAGCCCTTAAGATGGTTAGTCTTTTGATTCTATTGCTTGTTGTGTTTTTTCATTGTTATTATGATTTGGTTGAATTGTGATGTTTGTATGGTTATATACTTATGTGGGTTTGTGTTGGATTGTTAAAGATGGTGATTTTTTTTTTTTTTTTTTTTGCATAGGAATTTGGTGTTTAGTGAAGATTGTAGGGTTGGATGATTGGTTTTGATGGTTGATGGTAAAGTTAGAGAATTGTTGATTGTACATTATTGAAGTTTTAGGTTTTTATGTGAAAAGGTGTTTGCTTTTGACTTTTTGATTGGTTCGGGTGATATGTGGTTAATTCAATGGTGTATCTTTGCATGGTGAATAAAGAAGTGTGTTGTGATTGAAGTTTGATTGCTATTAAGATGATTAGTCTGTAAACTCTGTTGATCATCGTGGTTTTCATTTTTATTATGGAGTTATTTGATGATTTTGTTGAATTATGTTGGTTGTCTGGTTATATACTTATGTGGGTGTGTGTTTGATGCTTGGTTGGTGAGGTAGAGGACTGTGGATGGACTTTTGCATGGGTTGATTGGTAAAAGAGGTCTTTTTTTTTGCATGGGATTTGGGTGTTCAGTGAAGATCGTATGGTTTGGTATTGATGATTGATGGCTAAGTTAGAGAACTGTTGATTGTAGAACTGTGAGGTTTTAGGTTTTTATGTCAAAAGATGTTTACTTTTGACTTTTTGATTGGTTAAAGTGAACTATGGTTTATTCAATGGTTTAAAGTTAGTGATTGTTGATTGACTTTTGAATAGATTGGTTGTTTAAAATTGGTGTTTTTAGTTGAATGCGATTCTGGTTTTTAGTGAAAATTGTATGGTTTGGTGTTGAAGTTTGATAGTAAGCTAAAGAATTGTTGATTGTACAATTATGAGGGTCTTGGTTTTTATGTGAAAAGGTGATTGCTTTTGACTTTTTTATTTTTTTGTTGGAATTTGGTTGGTTTAATGGTGTCTTATGAAGTCTTTTTAGTGGAATTTGATAGTCCTTAACATGCATGATGAAGATTGGATGGTTTGGATTTTATGTTTGATGGTTAAATTAGAGAATTGTTGATTGTACTATTTTTTAGCTTTTGTCATTATAATAGCCCTCAAGATGGTTAGTCTTAAAATTCTCATGATTACTGTATTTTGTCATTTTTATTGTTTTTATTATGTTTTGGTTAAATTATGTTGTATGGTTATGTACTTATGTGGGTTGGTGTTTGATGTTTGGTTGATAAGGCAGATGATTGTTGATTGACTTTTGCATGGGTTGTTTGTTAAAAGCGAGGTTCTTTTTTTTTTTCTTTTGCATGGGATTTTGATGTTTAGTAAAATTTGTATGGTTGGATGGTTTCGTTTTGATGTTTGATGGTTTAGTTAGAGAATTGCTGGTTGTACATCTATGGAGGTTTAGGTTTTTATGTAAAAAGGTGTTTGCTTTTGACTTTTTGATTAGTCTAAGTGAAATTTGGTTAATTTGCATGGTGTTTAAAAACGATATTTTTAGCGAAGTGTTAATCTGATGAATTGGTTGAATTATGTTATTTGTATGGTTTTACACTTACGTCGGTTTATGTTGATGCTTGGTTGTTAAGTTAGAGTATTGTTGATCGACTTTTGTTTGGGCAGATTGTTAAAAAAGGTGCTTTTTTTGTGCATCGGAATTTGGTGCTTAGTGAAGAGTGTATGGTTGGATGATTTTTTGGGCTTGGTTTTGGTGGTTGATGGTAAATTTAGAGGATTCTTGATTGTACATTATTGAGGTTCTGGGTTTGTAACTTTGTATGTGAAAAGGTGTTTGCTTTTTACTTTTTGTATATATGACTAGCCATTTTTATATATGACTAGCCATTTCCTAACTGTATTCCATGTAAAATTCTTCAAGCATAAGAATTACCATTCTTGTGGAATTTGCGTGTAAATTGAATGATATATGTTTGTTTAATGAAGGCTTTATTTTGATACTTTTGCCAATTGTTTCCAATCATTTAGCTGCAAGAGCTATAGAGCTGCTGAACTTTACTCCTCTCAATAGCAAGCCTATCAGGATAATGTACTCGCATCGTGATCCTAGTAGTCGTAAAAGTGGTGCTGGAAACATCTTTATTAAGGCAAGAGATCTTTTTCTGCCCCGAGATTTGGTTATCCTGATCTTCAATAACTTTTGCATATTCTTTAACTGTTTCATATCTGTTTTCTTTCCCCTTTCTTTATCTTGGCAGAATTTGGACAAGGCCATTGACAACAAAGCTCTTCATGAAACATTTTCTTCTTTTGGGAACATTCTCTCATGTAAGGTTGCTACTGATGGTTCTGGCCAGTCGAAAGGATATGGTTTTGTACAGTACGAGACCGATGAGTCTGCCCAAAAAGCAATAGAGAAGCTGAATGGTATGCTGTTGAACGACAAACAAGTGTATGTGGGGCCTTTTGTGCGCAGGCAGGAGCGCGAAAACTCGGTTGACAAAACAAAGTTTACTAATGTGTATGTGAAGAACCTTGCTGAATCAACAACAGACGAGGATCTGAAAAAGATCTTTGGTCAATATGGGCCGACTACAAGTGCTGTTGTGATGCGGGATATGGATGGTAAATCAAAATGCTTTGGATTTGTCAACTATGAAAATGCTGACGATGCTGCCAATGCTGTTGAAGCTCTCAATGGACAGAAGTTTGATGATAAGGAGTGGTATGTTGGCAAAGCCCAGAAGAAGTCTGAAAGGGAAGCTGACCTGAAAAATCGGTTTGAGCAGAGTATCAAAGAGGCGGTGGACAAATATCAAGGCACAAACCTCTACGTTAAAAATTTGGATGACACCATTGACGACGAAAAACTCAAAGAAATGTTTTCTCAATATGGTACAATCAGTTCATGCAAGGTCGGTCTTTACATTTTTGTCTTGCTGTTTTTTATTCTCTTCCTCCTCTTCCTGAGTTCAGAGAGAAGAAGATTTCCAAAGTAAAGAATTTCAGTAGGACAGCTCATGTGCTGTTATTAATGTGTCCCGTTTCTGGTCACTTATCAGTTTACTCCATAAATATTACAGGTTATGCGAGACCCTAGTGGTATAAGCAAGGGTTCTGGCTTTGTTGCCTTTTCAACCGTTGAAGAAGCATCTCGAGCTGTAAGTTGAATTTTGTTTGATGTAATGGCATTGTGGTGGCTTATGTAAAACTACTTATCGTGTGTTATAAATTTTCTAGCTGTCGGAGATGAATGGCAAGATGATAGTGAGCAAACCTCTATATGTTGCACTTGCACAACGCAAGGAAGAGAGGAAGGCAAGATTACAGGTATCACTTCTATGTTCATTCTCTTTTAACCAATTATGGAGTTCAGGAATCATTCAAATCCGTTTTGCTTGCTTTCGTAGTTTTTAAAGCAATACTGTCACATGTGAAGGTAACACTTGAACTCTCACTGGCAGCAAACAATGTAATGTGTGAAAGAGTTCTTTTACTAGTTTATTTTTTGTCCCTTTGTGTGTGTGTGTATTTTTTATGGGGGGTAGGGTAAAGATGGGGGGGGGGGGGACTTCTCTTAGGCATAGCTGCGTATGCAAAAGTCAGTTATTTTATGTTGTCATGTTGTGGTTATAGGTAAATGTTCAGTTGGTTATAAATTTGGTTTTTCGATCTTGTTTTCAAATTTCTCGTTTTTGGCTGTTTTATTCGTGTTTGCTGATGGCCTGAGACAAGGTGGCGTTAGCAAAACGGTGAAATTGATGTTGTTGTGATCCTGTAGGCTGTAGCTAGTTGTCGACTTATTCCGAGGTCAAGGATGAAAAATATAGCTTCCATGTTACCTCCATGAAATTATCAGAAAAGCCAGTCAAAGATCATNNTTACTATGTCACCACTCATAAGATTTACTAACGAAAAAAAGTCCAAATTTGTTATCTAGAAATACTATATTTTATTATATGCCTCTCTTCTGCACCCCTCAGCAGCTCAGTCTCCCTATCTCAGTCCACCTTCTATTTGGAGAGTAATTGGCGATTCTTTAGGCATCACTCTCTGGGTGCCTGCTCTTATTAATATATTATATTACCTTTACCTATAAAGAAAAAGAGCAATGGTCATTTACTAATGAACCTTTAGTCACGGAAGTGGAAAAGATCGAACGGGTCGTCCGATGAAGTTTGGTAACTTCGGCTTCAATACAGGCCGGATTTAAGTTGTTCACTGAGTCAAACTTTTTATTGGTTGCTCAGGTTTAGGGTCAAAAAACTCATGTTCATGACCCTAAATTTTTGGCTCAGTATCGGTTGGGCATTCGGGTCGCGTCCATCGTTACAATTCAAGAATCAATAGATCACATCAGATGCAAGAGACATTCCCCAAGTTAGTTTTCACATTTAGGAAGGACATTTCAAAACAATATGAAACTCAGAAGAAATAATCCATGTCACCACCACACAGCACCTGGTAACAGAGAGGGTTAGTTTAGTCCTGTAATTCCTAAAGCAGGTTAAACTATTCAACAATCACAAAGATTCATTACTGTGCTGCATACACTAGATGAGTACAAGGAAAGACAGGATTGTATCATAGAATTTCATATGGAGTAATATAATATTTGAAACCTTATCTGCAATTTTCTGGTAATGAAAAGCAGGAGATTCAGAAATTATAATGCTATATCTAAGTTTGTCAAGTTTTTTGTTATTGTTACTTTGATTTTCCATTTTCAGAATTTGGTCACACATGACTCTGGAGTCTGTTGAAAGATTTTTTTAATTTTTTTTTT
>CAAKMY010097382.1:0-14270 GCA_901111285.1 Corrigiola litoralis | reverse complement strand
TTTTTTACTTTAAAATAATTAATAATTACTAGTATTTTCATTGACCCCTCAAACCCCACTCAAAAGGAAACCCAACCTCCATATTCACAATCTCCTAATTACTAGTGTTTTTATTTTGGAAACGATAAACATGTTATATTTGACGAAATTTGAAGGAAAAGTTGACGGTTGTTAGCTCAAGGTTACCAAACGTGGATTATATAATGATCTCAGGGCACCAAAAAGGTAATACAAAAATGTGAGGACACCAATTGTGAATTACGTCTAACCTCGGGACACCATTTATAAAATTTTCCTATTAGTTATTACTACTGCTTGTGGACTTGTGGTTATAAGAGTAAAGAGTGGATAAGTTTTTTGTTGTTTGGTATGAAATGTGTCCAAAGTGTCGCTGGTATAAATTGAGCCCTTAATTTCATGTTTGAGATAAGATAACTATAACCATTCAAACTAATTCTTATCTTATTACAATGGATAATGTTGGACATAGAATGAGTAAAGAAACTATATTTATTTTTTGTTTTAGACTCTTCCGCGCAATTTGTAGCTTGCGAGTGAGTTACTTTTATGTCTAAAAATTATGTGTTTGAAAAAAGATGTTCATATCGACTTATCGACTTTGTGTTATCATCGACTACAAGTGGATAGCTTTAATTACAGGATTTGGTAGCTTCAATCAAAGTGAATAACAACGGATCATGCTCAATGTGAGTGTTCACATGATTCTTCATCCTCATTCCTCAGATCCATTGTGATTACCATGAACTACTTTAGAACTAGTATATTCAATGCTTTCAAGAACTATAAATCTACAGCCAGAGCACTTTCAGTTATTAAAATTCGGTTCAGGTCTCAACGGCTATATAGTCTAGTCGACCGTTGGATTGATAAGCGCAGATGTTTGCTCTGGGCGCATAAACTTTTGATAGATGCCATGTAAGTGTGGGTCTTTGGATCTTCGCACGTGCTCCTCACCCTCCTTGGTGATAGTAGTGTCAAAACATATTTGTGCGACCTCGGTCAACAATTTCCAAATACTTGTGCATCTTCGGCCACCCATTGCACATACCATATCTTAGTGATTTGATAGCTACATTGGATATGTACTTTAGTCAAATTTGTTAGGCCACCCTTAATAGCTAAAAAACAAATCAACAACAACCACGAAGCCTGAACCAAAGAATAATTGAAATCGACTAATATAATCAAGTAAAGAATAATTGAAATCGACTAATATGTCCTCCCAAGTATGTCAGAATAATACTATTTGTTTCTACCTTGCTAGTTGTTGCACAATTTATTCGTTTGTTAAGCTTTGTCGATATATCTTTCGTAATAATATGAGCTTTTAGATCAACTGGTAAATGATTGTTTTAACTAATACAAAGATTTCAAATTCGAGATATTGGAAATGCAACAGTGTTAAAACTCAGAGGGAGAGTTTTTCGACCCCAGTATTCCTACGTAATGCGAATCCTGACTAAATCGGATGCTAAAAAAAAAAATGTATCTTATGCAATTATGTAGTGCTTAAGTTTTGATCACTAGTATTGTAGTACATCAGGAGAAAAACTTGTGTACCATATTTTTCTGAAGATATATTGTCATGAACCAATTGATTATGTGGTGTTAATTACATAATAGCGTATGCTAATTTTCTAGTTGACTCTTTGTATATCCACCATTAAAGTGATAAAATAAGCATTCAAATGACTAAAGCTAGTAGAACGGGACCAAGTAGGAAAAAAAAAACTCTTTTTCTATTAGAAGTATATTGAAGTCTTGGCATAATGTGTCAAAACTAGCTTGCTATAAACGTTAAATCCCCATTATTATCAATGTACTCTCCTATATAACTCATCGTATAGACTTCAAGCATGATCTTTAGGTAGATTCAGCAAATACATTGGTTTACATCACAGATTCACACCCCAAAAAGTGGCCTACCACCAATCAACATTGCTATTGTTATACCGTAGAATAAATAGTGTCAAAACACTGCTTCGACTTTTGGTATACCACTGGTCTGTCTGAACATTTTATGACCAACCTTGACTTTCGCCTGACACAGCCTAAATTTGTCACCTAATGTTATAATGTGTGTTTGCATCTTATTGTTAAATGGATAAATTTGTCATCAACAGTTTTCTCTTGAACCTTTTCTAACTTAAATGCAAAGTCTTCCTGCGATAATATAAAGATATAGTTGTACACAAGTGTAATGACCAGACCCAGCAAGTCAAGATAACCAAAGCATCAAAATCACCTTGTATATAGACTCTAGGAAAGCCAAAGCATAAGGTACATAATATGGTTTGTCAAAATGCATCTTTATTAATTAAAAAGATACACAATGAATCATACAAATGAGCTATCAACCCAAACAGCTGAGTAACCACCCCAACATATTGTTTACAGCACCCGGATGAGGAGGAACACTTTCAAACTGCTTCTCCTAACTTTTCCAAGGTCCTAATCAGGATGAACTAAGCAGCCAACTACTTGTGTAACACTATCGCTTCGAAAAGAAGCTCTCGGTTAAAGACGAGAAATCATATTCTTTTGCTGACTGTGTCGAGGTCCCTGTTGGAACTGCAGACGTAACAGAACTTTTACTCATGTCATTCGTTGTTGCACCATTGACTGGCATAGCTTGACCCATGGGATAGAAGCTGCAAGCAAGACAAAATCCAACATGACAATCAGAATACAGATGAACAGGTTTCAATTTCAGCAAGGTCTCTAGCTATAATTCACATAAACACTGGTTCCTGAGATTGCGCAAGTCAGTAAATAGATCAGAAGGTAACATGAGCACCGAAACAAATTAGGAAACTTAGAGTTGGATGAAGAATTTGAACATATCAAAAGGTTCTAGTGTAAGCCTTATTTGGCTGAATTCTGGCGTAGATAGATACATTGGAGACAATGTAGAGTATCCAATATCCATGCATGTTATCATGTCCAACATGAACTGGTGCAGACACTACAAAGTTGCCTACCCTCTATCAGAACATTACATGGTCCTTCCTTTATACCAAACTCAAAGCCCCATCCTTTCGGATGCCAAATACAACCTTCTTCAGAATCCAAAATTTAGAAACCACTCCCATCCTAAGAATGACAGCTTCTTTATTTTAGAGAGGAATGGAAGGAAAAGAGTTTCCTTCTATGTTACCTGGACTCCGATCCAAGTGTCCAACATGGGTGCGTGTCCGAGTGTCAGATTCGGCTATTTTATGAATTTTTTACAAGTTTTTGGCTTATAATAAAGTGTCCAAGTGTCACACCCATGTCCGAGTGTCAAGTGTCGGACACGGGTATGTGATGCAAAATGAAGAGTCCGGGTAACAGAGGTTTCCTTTCGTAGCGAGTCCTTTAGAATATTGTAAACCATAAGAGATAATGTGCAATTTCTTTTCAATACACACTTCACCGAATGAAATCTTCATTTCTTCCACGAGGATAGGGCTCTTAATTATAAAAGAGCATTTAACAGTTTTAAGCTTTGAATATAATCAAACTAGTGGATACGTTCCTGAGTAAGGCTAACTTACTGCTCTTTCACTTTAAAAGAGACCTTAAAAGGCTGAAAATATTTCCAGTTTGCACTGCAATGTGCAAAAATCCCAACTTCTTGTATGATTAATACCATCTCTTGTACATATTGAAATTGCTTATATTAAGGATTGAGACTATGCAGAAGAGTTTTGAACCTGAATTAGGAGATTCAAGGGGGGAAATCATGATCAAACTGACAATTCAGCACAGCTAAGCGGCCATAGGACAATGTTGTAATAGTGCTATTAACTTACATTTCGTAAGGTCATATAACAGTTACCAAAAACTTGACAGAAACGAGCTGATCAGCTCTTTTACATACCTGGTTGCCGAAAAAAGTTGATTCCCTGCCAGAGGAGATGTCTGATAGTTTCCCGCCTGATAAATACAAATACATAGTAATTAAAACCACAATAACAAGTCAAATCAAAGAAGAGGAGTGTCCACTTTAGAACAGGGCCGAGCATCACCTGAGCAAGTTTTTGCAGTTCATTCTGTCCAGCTAATGGCACAACTAATCCAGGAATTTGATAGCCAAGATTTGGCCAGTTTTGAGTAGGAATATTCGTGCCATTTAACCCTGGCTGTTGTACACTGACAGGTGATTTTGAAGCCCCATTAGCTGATTGAGCGGCAGCGGCCATCAGGAGACTCTGTTGCTGTGCCAGCATAGCAAGTTGCTGTTGATGAAGAGCAAATGGTGATACTATGTTGGTCTGCACCACCATCCAAGAAAAACCATTAAGCACAACTTCGACTGTCAACTTAGAAATATATTTAGTGAAATCTCAGAGGCATATTCACCATCAAACATACTAGCCCCTAAAGGACAAGGATAAAACGTTACAAAATGCTTTGATACAACAGGATACTAACTGTGACAATGCAGATCACCAGTCACGTTTGCCATCAATGATCAACTACATTGCAGCTATACAAATAATGCTGCACAAATCCAACACCCTCCCTACTTAGGCCTTGTTCTCTTCAGTTGAAACTCGCAAAACTGTACTAAACTGGAAGGAACTGGAGAGGACTGGAAGGAACTGAAAGCAACTTGAATGAGTTAAAAAAAATAGAAGGAATCAACTGGCTAAAAGGAACTGGAGAGGACTGGAAGGAACTAAAAGGAACGGGAGAGAACTGGAAGGACTGAAACTCACTAGAATTCATGTGTAGAGAACAGGGCCTTAGTCCCCCTACACCCACAACAGCCAGAATCCCAAATTGATTTGACATGAATTGTCATTAAGACGGGTCAAAGTTTTAAAAAACCGATTTCAAAAAACATTTACAAGTCTTACAAAATGTTTCTAAAAAGAAAAAAGTTAACACGAGATGAGCCTGCAGCAAACACATAGTATAAAGTGGCAACAGATTTCAAGGTGCGGACCTTCTCGAAAAGACTCATTATATCAGATTTGACATCTTTTTGAGGTTGTTGGGTAACTGGAGCTTCAGATGATGTAGAATCGCTAAATAGGTCATCAAATCCAGAAGTAGGCTTCTTGCTGCTGTCAACCTCTTTCTTTGAATCAGCTTTCTCAGAAGTGGATGTTTGCTCAGCAGCTGTGGACACAGAAATTAAAGAAATGTCAAAAACAGAACACTGCTTTTAGTTTGGTTTAAATAAAAAAAATACATAAGTAAAATAGAAAAACACAGCATAAATACTGTATAGACTGAGAGTTTGAGAGGGGACAAGTCAGATAAAGGCAAAACTGTCTAGTATACATACACTGGAATCCTGCCCACAAATTATCATCATTACTGACATTTCCAGAAGAACTTTCACTAGGATCATCCATAGAAAGCATGTTAAAAAGGTCAGTAGCGAAATCAACTTTGGGAGGAGAGGCAACTGAAGATGTATCCGCCACCGGCTTAGCCACTTCTGCTTGAGGAGCTGGTGCTTCAGATTTCCGAACATCATGTTGAGGCTGGGGGACTGAAGAAGCCTATTAGAACATAAAAAGAAACATAAGTAATGCTTTTTGACCATAGCTTTTCAGGATTTAGAAAACTAAAGAAGATTGAATGAAGGAAACGACCAAACAGTAGTACCAGTGTACCACCACAGCAAAATTGATACACAGCAAAAGTTATAATAGTAACCTACTTACACAGGAGAATTCACAGAGATCTTCATCCGAAAATTGATGCAGAAAAGTGTTATCACATATACTTGAATGTTAAATACAAAAAAGGGCTGAACCAGTCTTTGAAACACATGTACTGACTCTACCATCAGAAACCAATTCAAGAATACTTTTTATGTATCAAAAAGCAGATGTGACTCACAGCTTGTTCAATTTATATGCTGATCATAGTTCCACATATTACATTTGTATTTTCTACTATCTATACTTTGCTTTGCAGCTGGTAGAATAGCAGCCTATCACACAAGGGAGAGAACAGGTAGACAATTACTTGCCACTCAGCAGAAACCGCCAGAAGAGTGAGAGCAAGAAGGAGAGATATAACAGACAAGTATCAGACACATGATGACCCAAAAATTAATAACAGATTCTACAACACAAGAAAGAGAGCTTGAACTATCATCAAGCTGCAAGAAGTACTGGAGCAGCCAAAACAAGTAAAAACAAGCAGAAAAACAACATGATTAAAAGTCGATGAAAATGAAGCAATAACAAAGGCTAATTTTTGTGAACCCGCCTAAAATGCCTGTATCTAATGGAATAGCATTACCTGTTCAAATCCTTTAGGAGGAGAAGCAAGGCTAATTCTTCCTGTTGACCTGGCCTCTCTAGTACTAGGAGGATGTGTAGTTTTTCTCTCCTCATACACATTTACAGGCTTGCTAACATACCCATGCCCATTCCTCTCATCTGGTCTTGATTGATGCAAAGTTGCTTTTTCTTCCCCTCCACTATACGGTGATCTGTGTTGTCCATCTTTTGAAACCCATCTCTTTTCTTCATACCTAAATATTGCATCAGCCGATAGATTTAATCCTCAATGTGAAAAAGCAAATTATCACAGAGGAAGCATTGTTTTATAGTCAACAAATGGTTTTTAATAAGTCACACTACATACTTTGCACGGATGAAATTTTCGATCCCAACTCTATCATAATTAGGAGGCAAATCTGCTTCCCAGTAACTATTTGCTTTCTCATTACCCATGGCTGTATACACAAGTAAAACGAATCAGATGTATAAGAGTATTTCAGCTACTAAGTGAAGCATTCATCCAAATGAAAGAGTTAATCTTGGAACAGAAATTGTAGCTTACAATGAATGAATGCGACCTGCTCTGGAAGCCATGTGTCCAGAGTAGCTGATCTCACCTGTATAAATAAGCAGAAAGATAATCAAATGCCATTTCAGAAGAGAGAGCACAAAAAAACACAAATCCTGTGAGCATAACCACTGCATAAGTTAAAACCACCATGGAGACTACAAAAATTAAGCTTTTCAAACGCACAAAAGGGAGAGTTGCTCTGCACATATACAAAATCTATGAAAGTGGGAGGACCAGAGATCCATCAAACTAAAAGCAAACTTAAATTGAAGCTCCAATCTCATATAACATCTGAAAGAGCATCCCTGGGAAAAGCCCATGAGCATATGCCCAACAAAGAGGCAAAAATATGACTTTCCAGTCTCCACCAGAAACTCACTTAACCAAGTGGCTAAGCGACTGAATGCGTTGTCTCTGACTTAGATAACAAGCCCCAAACAAACACCGTTTTTCACACCATTCAAGGCTCGCCAGAGGCCAAGTTTTTTGCCTATATCAGGTCACTGGGGACCGTGGGGAGTGTTTTTATTTTTCTTTTTGTTATGGCGAGTGATCAGTCTATAATCACCAAATATTCAATTTCCCTTGTTCTGTGCGAGCCCAGTTGAGGTCGGATTTCACTAGCAATCATGCTAAAAATTCCTTTTGATCTAGCAGCCCTGCTGTATCTTCTTCCAGCTATTACGTTTTCTATCTCTCTTATGCGGTTTTCAAGCTTTTCTAGGTGGATTGTTTTGTTAAGGGATAACCAGAAGTATGATTATGATTCAATATCATCTTCATAGAACTGAAAATGAATATGAAGATGTGGTATAGATGCTTAAATGTTTTCGTAAACCTGATGGGTATTCACCGTGTAAAAGCACTGAAAGTTGAAAGCAATTCTTTATATAAGTCAGGAAGTATGATTGTGCCATCACTAAATATAGGAAAGCAGTACAAAATCGTTGTGCTTCACTGCTTTGTTTGACCCTCTGACAGAGAGGGACTAGGAGAAGCTAGTCTTTAGAGATTTGGCTATATCGCTTACTTAAATCGCACTACATCTGCCATTATAATTGGTATATTACACAAGCCTGTAAGGTTTAGTCATTTGTTCTGATGTTTAATCCATGGAATGCTAGGAAATTCTTTGGGAGAGCAACGGCTTATATTAAGTTGAGATTGTTCGGGGAGCATACGAAGACTTGACTGTAGCACAGAAAGAGCACCCCGGAAACAAAGCTGTGGAAAATGAATCAAGCAATGTGTTACAATGGTTAAAGGCTAAGCTCCTGATGACTCTACAGGAAGAAATTAACTCAGCCCAAGAACAAGGAGAGACTTCCATAGGGCTAGTGGCAAAGGGTGATCAAGCAGACAAGATGAGTCCTTGCAAGAGAGGTGGGGAATGCTAAGTCCTATGGCAATAATAGCTGATCAGATTCTCTTGGTAGTGGCATGAATGAAGAGGAGAAGAAACATGTTTGGTTTACTGATAATCTTTACACTACAAGTGTCGGTAATGATATATCATATGAAGGAGGCAAAGGTTATCAAAGAATGGCTGACAATACTAGAGCAGATCCCTAAATAGGCGCAATGAACTCCAAACATGAGTCTAGTTAGGAGAAAAAAAGATGGATTGCTCTTGTAATATTGTGGCCAAACAGTTAAAGCCAAGACAATTTGAGAAATCTCTAAGCATTTCCACAGCTCAGTTGGACAAACTAGGGCAAGGGAAAGAGATTAGTTTCATCTATGCCTCCCCTTTCACAACACCGAAGGTGACTTCAGCCCTGTAGTCCTATCATGAAGGAAACCCCAACGCATCCCCTTGAGGAAAGGAGTACTTCACAGAAGCCTCCCGGAGCATTGTTTAACAGCCCAGTGTGGACCCCCAAATGAGAACACATAACAATAGCACTGGGCATAGACAAAAGTTTGCTCAAGATCAACCAGAGTACCAGACTCCAGGGTCGAAGGGCGTGGTGCATAACTCTTGGCCTAAACGTTGCAAGTACAGGCACTTGCTCTCTTATTGGAGCCTGAAGATGGTAAGAAAGGTACAAAATTCAGTTCACGTGATCTCCACCATGTTTGCAGGTCAATTGGTAATACTAATCGGAAACCAACCATGTCAGTGAAAAGGATATTCTAGGGAGTCACATAGGAAACATTAGTTCTAGCAATGCACTCCAAGTCACAACCATTCATCTGCAGCCAATACCATTAATAACCTCATACCAAAGGGAGCACCACAGCAAAGAGATGAAAGAAGGCACTTTCCTACCAAATAATGCTTATGCACAGCCGACTCTTTGGCACTGATAATCCACTTCCACAACACTATGACTGGGTTTATTGGTGCCCCTGAAATAAGAGGGGCACCCATTCTCAAGCGCCAACAATTATTAAAAAAAAAAAGCTAAAAAGTTCCACTGCAGGGTGACGCTGGGGAAAAAGGGCATCAAAATATCACATGCCTTTCTTATTTTGGAGGGCAAAGGAAAATGAAGGACACATGGCAAGCTTTGGTTGGGAGCAAAAAGCTACTGCAGTCCTTCCCCCAACCACAATCAAAGGAGATCCTTTAGAGTGAACAAAGTTCCTTCCAAAGTTGGTGTGTATTGTTAACATGTTCTATTTTCTCCTTGGGCCTACCAATTGTCAATCAACCAAACGATCTGATGATAAACTCTCCAACACAAAAACAAACTTCTTATCCTATGACTCAATTCCCAAAGGGGTAAAAGTAGCCTAAAAATTACTCAACAAACACAAAAACTATTTGGTAACCTAATATAACAAGAGTACTAGTTTCCTAAACATAAATAAAAAAGCTTCTCATATCCAGTAACATTGTAAACACACCCTGAAATTTGTAGCAGGATAACAAAATAATCCTAAATACAAGGAGATTCTATGACTGCCAAAGTCATGGAAGTTGCATAATATCCTATAGTTTCTACTTTCTTTCCTTCTTATTTACATCACTATCCCTCTTCTACCCTCCAACCCCGAAATAAAGGTAATTTCTCCTAAGTGTAGAAACCTGACTTTTCCTCTTCGGTTCGTTGGTACTGTTATCTCTGCGTTTTCCATGTGTCTATTCTAGTAAGCTTACAACCAACCCACCCTCCACAAAAAGAAAAATAGCAAACACAAACGAACAAAAGATCAGCTCCTTTATCAGTCTAGACCATGAGGAAGTTTCCCAATGTTCCTCAGACGTCTAGCAATACTTTAGATGAACCAAACTTACAAGCCCCTAAACTTCTGTATACCCCCTTCTGTTGTCCAATGCTGGCACTCAGATTAGTAAAAAATTTTGCACACCAGAAAGCAGCTTTTGAACCAACATAGCGCCCCTATTTCTTTTCTCAACAAAAACCTTAACAGTAGAAGTGTAGAACAATACAAGCTCATGATTCCTTTTTTCCCCTACGTTACATTACATTTTCATTACTAACATACATAATCTGATAATCACATATTAATAATGACGAAAAGGAAAACATAAGACAATGAATCCAGCAGAACTTCTACGGTAAATTCACAGCATTTGATGAACCAAACTTACAAAGGCTATCAGATAGTACCTTTGAGATATGCACACCTAGACTTCTGTGTATCCCAGAACACTGCATGCATATGAAGATGCCCAAATTTACACTTGCCCATCTTGGACCTCTGAATGTGAACAAGGTTGATACAAATGAAATTCAATATACCAACATATGACTAAAAAGAGAAGAGCAGTACTGTCTCCAGTCTCCACTATTTCTCCAAGAGACTATTTATCAAATAAGTAAACATTTAGGCATATGTTTTAAGTTTTCGAGGACCTACTTAGCTTTACAATCGGCACATTCCCTATTTTCTGGCAACTTAAGAAGCCCTTCCAAGATCTGCAAAACAATAATTAAAAAAAAAAAAGTTAGTATGAGTGTGGATCAGTTACATTCTGAAAAGACTTTATTTTACTTAAATAAAAGTAAAGATATCAAGGGCAACTGATGGTCTTCTGCACAACAATAATACAGCACAAAACCAATAACCAAAACTATGATCTGGCATTCAGCATCGGGATGGTTTGCACAGCTAACTTTTTAAATAAAATAACACAAACAGTTGCCACCTAGTACAAAGACCAATTTACATTCATCTTTCTCCTGCTTCTAAAAGAAGTCTCAAATTCTCAATAATATTACTGTTTGAGATAAAACCCCAGCGGGGAAAGGAGGTCAACCGTCTACCAGAACACTTCTGCCACACATCATGCAGCATGATCTATCAAATAACTGCTCTCTGCGACCACTGCTTCTCAAAGCAAAGTAGTCATGCATACTCATGATACAACTTTCTCAAAAGAGTCTTTCTGTGCAGCTCATTTCTTTGGCTTAGCCACCTTAGAGTTTGGAGGGTAAAATTGGAAGATTAGAAAGTGAAGAGAATCCATCAAAATTTGATCAGCACCTTCAAATATTCTACAGTTGTTTGATTGGGCTCTTTCTAAGTCAGGTACAAGAAACAAAAAATGATCCTCATAGCTGCTGATAGTTACAAATTTTAATACCATACATGCAGGCACACTCGCTCCACATTGTTTTAGTTTGGTACCCTGCACGGAAGGATCTCACTAGCCCAACTGAATCTCTCCACTTCTAGTCCTACACTCCTCCAGGGGCAATTGTTCTTATATTGGGAGTCGGGGACAAAAAGGAAAGGGAAGATGTCCCTCCCACGACCAAATGCAATGGCAGCGGTAGGAAATGAAAATATTAGTGGAGATCTTAGGTGACCAATATGACATTTCCAAATGCAGTGGACTTAAGAAATCACATTACCACTATGATCGCCGCACTTTGCTCCACCAATACTCAAATCAGAAGTACTTGGATTTGAAAATGAAGAAACTTTCCACCCGATACAAACCTTCTTCTAAGTTAAAAGATAAAATGAGAAGGTACCAAGTCAAACCCATCGATCTGACCAAGTCAACTCCACATAACTGACCTTTACCGTACTCAAAGGTGACAAAACACTTCCTTCAGCATTCAGATGAAGCCTTTAATACAGTATCAGGTGCACAAACACATAGATAATCAAAGAAACTTATCACATGGCTAAGCAACACGAGCATACTATACTACTGTACAAACACAAACTGAAAGCTACCGACATAATTTAAGTCAATGCTAAAAAAATCCAGAAGGAATTTGCAGGCCAGAAAAGCAGAGAAAAAACAATCTGGTCCACAACTTCACAGCAAACAAGGCACTATCTGAGGATTCTGAGGTGCTGAACCCTCAGCATAAGAATTATAACTTCCCATTATGCCTAAAATCTGAGTATCTGATAGCTTAAAGGGCAAACATAAATGGAACTAACTAATCAGATGAATTGATGAGTGAAGTAATGGTGGCCACAAGTAAAGGAAGGTGCTTACCTCACTAAACATGAGAATGAAGAAGAAAGTGTGCCAGAAAATGACATGTATTAAAGTGACGTCACTAAACCAAATATCTCACCCAATTCTCCTCTGCTTCTAATTCTCCTTGACAAGCAGGAAGCCATTTGATACTTCTACAATCAAGAATACAAAACAACCTCTCTTCTCAATGAGGGAGTCACGGTAAATGCCCCCCCCCCCTCCCCAACCTAAACCCATGTTGGGTAGTTGGTAATGTTTTATTTTCAACTGTAAACAGTTTAGTAACTTGAAGGCTGAAGCTTCATTAACAAAACCTAACACCTCTGGAGGGGCAAGCAAGGTCAGGAGGGGTAGGTGTACAAAGCTCTACTCAAGGGCTCTTTGTGTTGGACCCTTGGAGAGAAACGCAAGGTTTGCATAATAATACCAATAGTAAGAAGCGCCAACAGTTCACAAAGTCCATGTTGATTTATTTGATCCCAGAAATATACAAAGTGCAAAAGGCATCGCAATCAAAACAAACCAACAGATTTCACTCAGCAACGAAGTTGATTCTCATGATACCCAGTAACACTTAACTAAATTCAAACTTCGTAGACATGCTCCTCTTTATTCACAAATATACCAAAAGGACGAATTAAATTTTATTGCCTAGACCCAGATCCAATCATCCAAATCATATTAATGAAAGGGTAACCAGACCAAAACCAAACTCCAAGCAATCACCTCCTCTTCCAGCCCTAAGACACATATCCACCATAGTGGTCCTATCGGCCCCAAATCCGGACTAGCTTACTTGGCATTAGTTACCGGATGGTGCAAACTCCAAAAAAAAAAAAAACCATGATTCTAGAACCCCAAATATTATCAAATCAATCCCCAACCAACAATCCTACACTCACTAAACAAACCACCCAATCTAAACTTCTTCATTTTCAACAATCTCCACCAAATGCACACTATGATCAGATCCAGATCAACCCCATCACAACAACAATTCACAAACAAACCCAATTGAGGTAAAGCAACAAACTTTATCACCATATACCCATATTTCACAACTGCCCATCTCAAATTAGATCAAGATCAACCACACTTCAGCACAAAACAACAAACCATCAAAACCCAATTGAAGCAAAGCATCAAACTTTATACATATGCAATCATATCAACAACTGCCAATTTCACATTTGATCAAATCAAACACAACACGAGCAAAAAACAATTAGAACCCAATTGAGGTAAAGAACCAAACTTTATACATATCTAATCATATCAACAACTACTCATGTCACATTAGATCAAATTAAAAAAAAAAACAACAATTGAGGTAAAGAACCAAACTTTACAACCATGTATACATCCAACAACTGCTCATTTAACATAAGATCAAATCAAACACAACACAAGAGCAAAAACCAATTAAAACCCAATTGAGGTAAGGAATCAAATTCACCAACTGCTCAGTTAACATAAGATCAAATCAACCACAGCACAAATAACAGCAACCAATCAAAACCCAATTGAAGCAAAGAATCAAACTTCATAAATATATAATCAAATTCAAGAACTACCCATCTCATATTAGATCAAACCAAGCCAAACCCAGATCAAATTTACAAAAATAAACAGATTTCAATAAAAAAGGATGGACCTTTCTGTGCCTAGCATTGAGCTCCTTGGTGACACTTGCTTTCTCATTCATTTTTTTTTAATTTTTTTTTTTTTTTTTTTGGAGTTGGCAGGCCAATCAAAGAAGAAGAGGATGATATATGATGTCTTTGTTTGTTGTATCTTCTGTCTTCCTCTCTCAGTTTTATGCCTGCCAATCTGGATTTTGTCTCACCTTGGTTTAATTTCAGCAAGGTTGATTATTTGTTTATTGAGATGATAATGAAAATAATTTGATTGATGATTTGGGTACTTTTGTATACTTTTAGCTAACTGCTAAACGCAGCACGACTTAAAAAAAATTTAAAACACGAACTTCCCATCCTACCCCTTCCCCAACTCAACACTCTCTTCCCTT
>CAAKMY010097362.1:0-12904 GCA_901111285.1 Corrigiola litoralis | reverse complement strand
AGTGTTTGAGATTTTCTGTGTGTCTAAAGAGTTGAACGATGTGCTCTATATATAGTGAAAAAGAGACCGTTACAAGGAATCGTAATTGCAGGATAAACGCCCCAGGATCATGCTCATAATCTCGAGAATTATGACAGATGTTGTAACGATCACCAAAGAACTGGACAAAGACATAAAATCAAATCAACCCTACTCTAAAAATAGAGTTTAGTTTAGTTTTAATTCCCAAGCCCAAGCCCAAGCCCAAGGCCCATGGTCTGGTCCAGGCGAGCGGCGCGCGCGCGTGTATGGTCTAGGCCAACAAGGCCTACCTCTACAAAAGCCCCTCTAGACTTACCGTTTGAACACTACAAGTAAGAGGACAAATATAAACCCATAAACAACATGGGTTTATGACCAATGTGGGATAAGAGAATAAAACCAACAAGAAGAAGCAAGAAAAGAGTAAGGCTTTGATAGCCATTACTCCAACAATGATAATGAAAAATTCAATGTATCTTTTTCAATGATAGATCGATGATAATTGAAATTTTATTTTGAAATGGAGGTAATACTTGAAACTTTCCTAGATAAACCTTACATTTCATAAATCAACATTTCTATGTGTTGCATTTACTTTGAACTTATTGGTGCAAGAAAAAAGGACAAAAAAGGAGAAAAAGAACAACTTAAAGGACACTCTTCTTTGTTGATTTTTGATCCACTATTTCTTAAACGACTTTAAAACAAACGGATAAAAAACAACTGAATCTTCACTCAATACCACGCCTTTTTTTGGCCTTCAAGATAAACTCGTGGACCTGCTGCTGGTCTGGGAGGGCTTCAATGACACTCTTCCTTTGCATGCACCTATTTGCCCAATCGATTATCTTAGGGCATGACTCTTTAAACTTAAAATTGCCAGATGTCTCGTAAACATAAAACCAACTATAAAATGGAATCAAGATAATATCAACAATCCCAAATGCATCTCCACCAAAATATGGTTTATCTCCAAGTTGTTGCTCGAGTAGCTTAAAGTGTTCGATGAGTTCTTTCGTTGCTGCCTCTTGGTCCACGCCTTTTGTTTTCCAAACTCTGTCTCCAGTTTCATAGATCTGTACATTGCATGTTTTTAAACAAATTAAAGCAAATGACTTTTTTATGCAACAATACACATCATTTGCATTCCTAACTCTAGAGAAAAAACAAACTAACATATTAAAAGAATGTAAGAGCTAAAGTAATTGATAGAGGCTTCAAGTCTAATAAACGGGTCGAGTTAGTTTCTGGTAAGGTCGTTTTGAGATTGATTTTGTTTCTGTAATGTCATGAAGTGTTAGGTCAATAACAGGTCGTCTGACATCTCGTAGCTCAGGACCGACCTTTTTCGATCTGATCAATCAAGTTCGTTTATACCTCAATTTGGCTTTACTTGTTATATTCCAATCATTTATGGGTTAACATGGATTTCATACTGATCAATATCAATTTCGGTTAAGCTTGGTTCGAGTTTGATAGGTTAGGTTCTTGATCATATTAGGCTAGGATAGATGTTTGATTGAGTCATTTTTCATATAGGTTTAGTTCAGCTCGAGAACTTTATATTCGGTTGAAATTTGGGTCGTTTTAGCTTAATCTCATAGGATAGGGTAAGGTCTAAATTGAGATCGAATCATTGTTGGGAAACTCAAAAACAAGATTGTTCCACGATTCCATTATTTAACAGTTTCAATAAGTATTATCGGGTGACTAAATAAAATGATGGCTCCAAGATTCATATGAAAATTAAGTTCATATTATATTCATCTCGTGGTTCAAAAATCTATGAGTAATTCTTTTTTAAAAAATATTTAGATATTACTAATCATGATTTCACGCCCAATGGATTTTTTCTTTTTTGGTACAATACACATTATGGATTGTGCCGTTGCATTTTTGAGTGATTGAGATAGTGAAATTGCTAACACACATGATTTTTAAGTAATCGAGTAATGAAGCGGATATTGCATATAAAATGATAAATAAAATATGAAGGTCATATGAATAATATAAAATTACACTCTTATCGATCAATTCCTAATACTACAGTGACTTTAATATAGGATTTTTAACGTCATTTGAAATGAGCAATCACATAGTAGAAATAAATAATTTGGTTAGAAATAATAACTCAAGGTGAAGTAAACACAATTAAAATCTAGAGTGATGAAAATAATACGCAATTGAGATAGAAACGCAAAGATGATATGAAAACCATAAAAGACAAAGAAATATAAAATTATTGATGAAACAACTTATTTCAAGTTTCCAATTACTTTATGGTGCCACTTCTTGGAGGAGAACACATCTCAATAATGAATAAATAATAAACATAACAAAAAATAAAAAATATGAATTGATGTCAAAGTATGAAAGAATAATATGCGGCGATGCATAATAAGGCATGTTAGAGATAGTTAAGGAGGTTTTTACTCACTAGAAACCCTTATTTACGTCTTCTTCAAGCAACTTCTAGCTTCTCTAATGGTGATCCAAAGCCGCTCTAAAGTGGGTCGCCCGCCTCTAAATCCACAAAATTCTAAACCGTCTCCTGTTTCTCAACAAAATGATATTACTCATGATCCTTCTCGACCAAATGGGTTGAATGCTTCTTCTTCGGAGCTTGGCTCGCCTTCTCCAGCCACCCTAGCTAATTTCTTACCCCCTAATCTTCACGGTACTCCTTCTCCCTTCCATATGCCTAATAAGACGTGTGGTTCTACTAAATTGCATGATGGTATGGAAAACCCTGTGACGTCTTACTAGCTTGTCCTTTCTGAGCTACACCCGCAGCTTCATCAATTACATCCTTAAAAACTAGAGGATTATTAGGGTTTTCCACACCTGGATTAACTTGAGGCTCAGGCAACCTCACAGGGTTTTCCATACCATCATAAATTTAGTATAATCACACGTCTTACTAGGCACATAGAAGGGAGAAGAAGTACCTTGAAGATTAGGGGGTAATAAATTAGCTAGGGTGGCCGAAAAAGGCGAGCTAAGCTCTGAAGAAGCATACAACCCATTTGGTTGAGAAGACAGTCCGACAAAAATATTCCATGAAATTAAATCATCTAGTGTATGGGTCTAGTTCAGATGATGTGGTTATTGAGATGTTTGAGCTCGCTGATGAGCTTGCTTAGTGGGAATTTGCTCTCATTGGCCAGGTAATTGGGGCTAGACCAAACCTGTTTGAGATGCAGGAGCTTGTTACTACTACTTGGCCTGGGAATCCTTTGGTGAGGTACTACCATAAGGGGTGGTTTCGTTTCAAATTCTCGGGTGTTGAAGACAAGGAGTCTATGTTGAAAGGAGGTCAGTGGCTATGGAAGAGAAATCTATTGATATTGAGGCAATGGACAACAAATGTTTTTCTATAAAATGGAGCATATCACGACGTTTCCACTATGGGTTTTGTTTGCACAACTTGAACCGTGTATGTGGTTTGAATCAATCTTGAGTAACATTGCGAGCAAAGTGTGTAAGCCATTGTTTGCAGATAATGCCACTGCTTCTAAGGAAAAATTAGGGTTTGCTAAGGTTATGGTGGAGGTAGATTTGGCTGCAGAGTTGCATAGGAGCATCTGGATTAATAACCCTATTTGTGGTCGTATGTTACAAGCTGCTGATTATGAATGGCTCTCTCGTTTTTGCATACATTGTGAGAAGATTGGCCATGTTGTTGATTCATGTAGAAGGTCAAGAAAAAGCAGACATACAAAGTTCATGTGTTTAAGGTTCATGTGACTAAAATTCCTCATGTTGAAGCCCCATTTGTGATTGAAAATCCACATGAGCCTTAGCTAGATAGTTTCACCCCTATTTTGAAGAAGAAGACATGTTAAAGTGTCATCTCTGGCTACTGATGTGGTCTCTAATAGGTTTCAAGTTTTTGAAAATGATCATGGTGTGGGTACTTCTTAGGAGAGCAGTGTAGAACTGCACAATGATGAACAAGCACCATTGTCTGCTGGGATTGATGCTGGCTCTGTTACTATAGCTCCTATTTAAATGGCTATTCCAGTTCTTCAGGATGAAGGGGATCCCAGGGGTGCCCCCCTAGAGTCCATGATAATCACAACATGGAATATTAGGGTTTTTAATGCCCCCATGAAGCATCAGGAACTTTATAGTTTCTTGATGCTAAATAAAGTGGAGCTTATTGGTCTCTTGGAGACAAGAGTTAAGCATTGTAATTCAAAAAGATTCTAAAAAAACAAGTGGTTTTGATTCTTTTTGTAACTATCAGTATCATTATAATGGTCGTATCTGAATCCTGTGGAGGTCTAGTAATTTACATGTGGAGATTGTGTCATCTCATAAGCAGCATGTGCATATGAAACTCACACAAATTACATCTCATAAAACTCTGTTTGTGACTGTGGTGTATGGTGCCAATCGGGGTGAGCAAAGGATAGTTCTCTAGAAATTTCTAATGAGAACTAGTAGGACCATGTCTGCTCCATGGCTTTTAGATGGGGATTTTAATGTTACGCTGTCCTTAAATGAGAGAATTATCTCTTCTCCTCCCCATCTCAAGAATATGCAAGAATTATATAAGGCTGTGATGAATTCTGGATTGATTGACTTGTCTTATCAGGGGTGTTTGTATAGCTGGACAAATAAGCAAGAAGGAGAGAAGAGAATATGGTTTAAACTAGAAAGAGGTCTAGTGAATGCTGCATGGCTGCAAATGTATCCTACCTCTACAACTTTCCTTATCTCCTTATCTGACCACTTACCTTGTGTGATTAGTATACCTACTGATGTGGCTATTGTACCTAGTATGTTCAGGTATCCGAACCTCTGGTTTGCAGACCCTGGTTTTTATGCATGATTTGGTCTCTGAAGCTTGAAATACTCTTGTATCTGGCACCCCTATGTTTGTGTATATCACAAAGCTCAAATTTGTTAAAAAGCATCTTAGAGCTTTCCATAAAACAAACTACTCTGGTCTTTCAAAGTTCTAGATGCTAAGAAAGCTTTGGAGTTTTTGCCAGTTTTAGATGTAGAGTGAGCCCAGTAATAATGAGTTACATAAAAGCAGAATCTTCTTTGCTACCTGAATATGTTCATTTGAGAGATGCTGAGGTTAGTGCTTTGCAGCAGAAATCTAAAGTGGAATATGTGAAAAATTTGAATGACAACACTCAATATTTCCATGCTCTTCTTTTTGAGAGGAAAAATCACCAATTTATTAGAGCTATAACTAACGTTGATGGTTAGATTTACTCGAGCAATAGCATTCCGAAGGCTTTTGTTAACTACTATTCTCACCTACTTGGTTCTGAAAAACATGTTGAAAAGTTTAATCCTAATTTACTGCTCTCAGGTCCTCTGGTATCATCGATCAACAATGTCTTCTCAATATTATAATCCTGTCTCTTTTGATGAAGTTAAAGATGCATCTTTCTCTTTAGGGGTGGGAAAGAGTCCTTGACGTAATGGTTTTTTTTTCTGGCTTCTACAAAACAACTTGGAACATAATAAAAAATGATTTAGTGAAAGCTATTTTGTCTTTCTTTGAGTCTGGTAAAAATGCTAAACCAGATTAACTCAACTCTGATCACTTTGATTCCAAAGGAGAAATTAAATCCCCATCAAGTGGCACTGAGTTTAGACCAATATCATGTTGTAATATTATTTACAAGACTATTAGCAAGGTGTTGGCTAACAGATTGAAGCAGGTTTAACCCTATTTGATCGGAACAAAGCAAGCAACTTTTATGAAATATATATTGCTCTTTGAAAGCCTTTTACTTATTGAGGAAGTTGTAAAGGGTTAGGACAAAGGCAATGTCTCTTCTGGGTGTCTTATTAAAGTTGGTATTAAGAAAGCCTTTGACTTTGTTAATTGGCAATTCTTGATCTCTGCTCTTAAGTATCTGAAATTTCCTACTGATTTTGTGAGTGGGTTTATTCTTGCTTATCTAGCTCAAGATTCTATGTGAATGTTAATAACCCTTCTCATGGGTATTTTGCTGGCAAGTGTGGGCTATGACAAGGTGATCCGATTTCACCATATCTCTTTGTGCCGAGTATGAAGATTTTGTCAAGAATGCTTAGAAAGTTGGCCTTGCATAATGGTTACAAGTTCCATCCAAAGTTTAAGCCTCTGTAGTTGACTCATTTAGTGTTTGCTGATGACTTTATGATCTTTTCAAAAGGCTTTGCTTCTCCTATTCTCTCTATTACATCATGTCTAAAAAGCTTTTCAGAGCGTTGAGGCTTAGAAGCTAATCCTTAAAAGACTGCTATCTGTTTACCAAAAAAAAAAGACTGCTATCTACATAAGGGGTGTCTCTTGCCCTGTAAAGAATGTAATTCTTATCAGGACTGGCTATGTGGATGGGGCTTTTCCTTTTAGGTGCTTGGGTTTGCCTACTAACACTAGTAGGCTTACTCAGGATATGTACTCCTCTTTGATCCAAAAAATCATTAACAAAGTGTCTCACTGGCAAGGAAAGATGATTTCATATGCAGGGAGGGCTCAACTTCTGAACACTGTGATTTTTGAGTTTGAAAATTTCTGGTGTGGTGGTGTATTATTACCTGTAGGGATAGTAAAGAAAATCAAGAAAATTTTCAGAGCATTTTTCTCTTTTACTGGCAAGAAGCTGACTATGGCAAGCTAGGACTCTTTTATGCACCTAGGAGACAAGGAGGGCTAGGCATCAAAGAGATATTGAGTTGGAACAAGGCAATGCTTCTCAAATGGTTTCATAAGCCCCAAATTGATCAAACTAGTATGTAGATGAGTAGGTGGATTCATAAAAATATTCAGAAAGGTGAGTCTGCTTGGGGTTTTCAGGTGAGTAGTGATACTTCAATGGCTATCAAGAGTGTTATGAAGGTGAGAGTTGACCTAATTAGCAGAGCTAGCAGAGCTGATGCTGCATTCACTATCTTTTCTTCTTGGACAAGTTCAGAGAAATTTCTTGTTTCTAAAGCCTATGATTTCTTTAGAAGCAAGTTTTCTGTACAAATGCCTCTGAAATCTCTTTTTACAATTGTAGTGTTTCCTAGGCATGCTATTGTCTCCATTTTAGCTGACAGGAATGCATTACTCACTTAAGATAATTTGTAGAGTTGTACTTTCTCCCTTACTAGTCAGTGTAGATTATGAAAACATGATGTTGAATGTTGAGATCATCTTCTGTTCTACTGCTATTTTGCTCAGGATGTCTGGTCTGGTGTCATGAGGTGGCTTGGCTTCAGTAGAAATAGTCACTCTTTCAGACATGAAGTACACTGGGTAGCTTGATGTCTCTATGGGAAAAGTGTTAGGAAGATGAAGGCTAGGTGTGCTATGGCTGCCATGATTTATGAGATTTGGTTTGAAAGAAACAAGAGGATCTTCTCTGAAGATAGAAGAAGCACTAATCAGATTGTTGAGGTTGTTGAGAGCTTTGTAGCCATGAGATGTAATGTGTAGTGATATGTTTTGTACTTAGTATGATGCATTTGTTTTGTATTTCCTTAGTGGTTTCTCTTTTCATAAGGGTTTCCCCTTTTGGTAGGATTAGGATTGTATTAATTCTCAAAATTAATATGAAAATCCAAGCTGATTCCTTTCAAAAATAAAAAAAATTGAAAAAAGAAAGAATAATACCTCAAAAACAGTGATCAAATCTTCAAAGAGGATGCAAATAGTTTTCTATTACTCTTATATAGACTATTGCAAGTAATTGAATATAAGAGGATACCAATAGTCAAATTGTAAGAGGTTCATTAAAGTCATAAATAGATAATCAATGAGTTTAATTAGTTGATAGTTTATATAGAAATTAATTGAAAAATAACTGTTATAGAAGCCGAAAGGTCTTTAATGCAGATGACGTCCTTTAACTTACCATCCTACATAAGTTTCAATAGGACTCTTTTTTTTTTCAATTTATGACCCTATTAAATAGGCGTCACATGTCCTTCCTATATAGATTTTTAGGTGTTTAAGATAATAATATAGATAAATTACTCAAAATAATTGTAGATAAGCTTAATGTAATTAATAGATGAGTTATAAATAAGTGACAAATTCTAACTATGTTATAGATTAGTCATTAAATAGTAGTTATTGTAGGTAAGTTAAAGAAATTCATATTCAATTATGACTATTTAACAATATGATTAAATTTGGCCATTGTAACTTTGCTGGTATCACTTGAGTGTAGACCAAGGCATTGGTTGGGTTCCGGCTAGGGCGGGCCAAATCCAAACTAGTTGGGACGGGTTTTCAAATAAATGTCGTGGGCTGGTGGCAGGTTGTTCAGAGTCACCAGTTTTTTATACAAATTTTTCATTTCTTTTTCATAAATTAGACCCGCCATAACCCTTTTCGACTTATTAGAGGCTCGGGGTGCGTCACATGCCATTAGCAGGGACTCGTCCCATTGCAAAGGTCTACATGAGTGTAGTTTGAGTTCATTACACTAGTGTTTGAGCCCGACGATGCTTAGACTTCGTAGATTTTCTTTTTGTAATTTTTCTTTTTGTTAGTTTTCATTTATACTTTCCGATCATTAACCTTAATGGGAAAACATATATAATTTTATGTTAGTTTTCAATATAGTTAAATAAAATTTTGGTAAAATTACATATATTATTAAGGTAATGAGTAACGTATTAATTATCTTTTGAGGTAAATTGAAATATATTTTATCATTAAGACCAATATTAAAGGACAATTGCGATGTTTTAGGTATGACAAAGTAATGATATATGCATGATGACGTGGCACAATATCGTGAGGTGATGGCTTGGCGCAATACCATGACAATAACGCATTTTAACAATATTGTATTGTATAGATAGAAATATAGATAGATTACTTTAATCATCAAGTAGTACTCAAAGTAGATAAACTTTTTTCTTCTACATTCAAAAGAATATGAGTATGTGACTTAAGGACATCAATTATGATCTTTATATCGTTGCGTATAACTAAAACTCACAATTAATCTACTCGACATAATGGTACGTAAGTTCAAAGAATTTACATTATATTGGACAAGATAATAACTGTGATATTTATAACTTTTACAATCATACAATACTATATAATTTATATACGATCCATATCTCCATCAAAGTAAAGAATTTAAAGCGCGATATGATAAACAATAAGTGATAGCTTAAATAATAATTCGAAACTTTTTAAATTTAGTATATGAAAAATCCATATTTCCAAACAAATCATATTACAACATTAGAGCATGATCTAATGATTTATAAGTCTTTGAACAATCAACAATCAAGTGTAAGTTAAATATAGTTTAATAATCATAGATTAACTACTCATAAGGTTTAAGGACCATAATTTTGACATACCTAAGCACAATAACATTGTATTATTACTGTTACATAATTACATTAACTTCTTTTTAGTCTGATTGTCATATAAAGTTTAGTTTCTTCTTCCTTATGCAGTTAATTTGAACAACTTTGTTTTTGAAGTTCATTCCAATTTATCGAGTTTTAGTTTAAGAGAACATATATACATGGTTATAGTCTTTTTTGTTACATGATTACATGACAAATATAAAACTATAATCATAGTTATATTCTTTGGTGTTAAAGGTTACATGAGCTTATTTATAAAACATCCCATAAAAGACTAGATGATCTCGATCTTACTCGAATGGAACTGCAAAACCTAAACGAGAAGTTGTAGTGTTTAGTTGCTTATAAAGTTAACGTTTTTATTTAATTTTCATATTATTGTCTTCCGAAAATTCACGTGAATTTTGACTTAATGCACGTGGTACTTCCGCTTTTAACCCTGCTCACATGGTACCCCTAAACTTTTAAAGTAGTGCACATGGTACCCCTCCATAAATAGCTGTGAAATTTGTCGATAGTAAGTTAACAATAATAGAATGTTTTGATGATGTGTAAATTTAAAAAAAAAAATAAATGATGACATATACTTTTTTGAGACATGTCATATTTAATTTCTTTTTTACGGATAACATGGCAGGAGGCAGTTTGTGCACATAGTACCCCGCAACTATAAAGTGTTAAATCCAATACCACTCAATAAATAAAGTGTGCACACTTGGTGCCCCTATATTTTAATTGTAATGGCTACTTTGTGCTAAATTATAAACCCTAACTAAACCATTTACTCTAAACCCTAAATTCTAAAAGAAAAATTGATAAAAATAATCCCACCTTTCGGTGGTCTGACAAAAATACTCCCACCTTAGGAAATCCACATGTATAATCCAACCTTGCAACTTTATTGACAAAAATAGACCTCAGGTGACCAAAGACTAATATCCGGCCATTTTTTGTTGAGTTGGCACCTTTTATTTCTTTTTCTTTTTTTTTCATATTCTATCCTAACTACCTACACATTTTGGCACGTGTTGAATGTTAAAGCCCAAAAACTGGCGGTATAAACAAAGGTTCTCTCCCCCAACTAACCTAATTTACCGATTTATTTAGCTCTCTTTCCTCATAGGAAGGATAGAATGTGAAAAAAGAGAAAAAGAAATAAAAAGTGCCAAATTAGCAAAAAAAGGTCGGAAATTAGTCTCCGGTCACCTGAGGTTTATTTTTGTCAATAAAGTTGCAAGGTTGGATTATACATGTGGATTTCCTAAGGTGGGAGTATTTTTGTCAGCCACCCAAAGGTGGGATCATTTTTATCAATTTTTCCAATTCTAAATCCTAAACTATAAGCCATAAACCGTATACCTAACAACCATAAATCCTTAACCCTAAACCCTAAAAAGCCAAAAATGTGATTCTTAACCTTATACCTTTAAACCTAAAACTAAAAATAAAATAAAAAAACTAATTTGTAAACCCTAAAACCTAGGTGTGATTTACTGTATTCTAAGGGGAATTTGTTTTTTCGAACACTTTAACAAAACATATTTTGTTTTTATTTGTTAAAAAAAGTGAAAAACTAGAAACAACAACCGCCCAAACGACCCCTTAATTTTTGTCATTTTGTTTTATATACGTTTATAATAACGACATAATTGTCTAATGACATCTAGTTGCATACTACTGACATCTAGTTGCATAATCTACTAACTTTTTTGAAGGTAGGAATAATCTATTAACTTATAACAAAACATCATAGCCAATACATATAGTACTGGAAGTAATTATTTTTCTTTTAACTACACCACTAGCAATGGATCAGTAGCAATATCTAAACATATTTCATATTCATATAGTCATAATACTAAAACATGCACAATACCTTATGAAATAATAGTATAGATTAGAATTACATCCTAATGAAAGGTAAACTTACCAAACCGTGAACATGGTTGAGGCGGCCAAATGTTAAATTATACGGAGTATTTTTTAGTAAAGTGGATAAAACTATTAAGGGTTAAGGAGGCGTACCTTTTTGTCAATATAATCAGCCCAAAAACGTGCTTGAGCTCTCTCGTAAAGGTCAGATGGCAACAAGGGATTTGTATGGCTCCAAACCTCGTCAATGTAATGAACAATATTCATAGACTCACAAATTGGATTGTCATTGTGAACAAGAACCGGGATTTTCTTGTGAACTGGATTCATCATGAGGAGAAACTCGCTCTTATTATTCAAAACATCCTCTTCTCTATACTCATAATCCACCCCTTTCTCATTAAGTGCAATCCTCGCCCTCATCCCCATAGGGCTCACCCAGAAGTGCAATAACACTACCTCTTTCGCCATTGTTTCACTTCACCAAGTTCAGTTTGGAGTTTTCTAACAAGTTGTGCAAGGAGACCCTTAGTTAAATGATGATTAAGTGGGAGGATCTGGCCAACTATATAGACCTACGTAGTTATAAGTCATATTAAATAAACATGACAACATTGTCGTACAACCAACCTAAGATTAATTTATTGGTTTGGCTCTTACTAAGCAGTAAGCATGAAAAACGAGTGTATCAATGTTCTATGGTTTCCTCGCCATATAACGCATAAGACAAGGCATACAAGCGGGAATCGAGTTGAAGAAGGCTACAAAATCATCGGAGTGTTAGAATTGCAGTTGGTACATCACATGGAGTTTGGCTTATAGCAGATTAACTATTGTAAGGATTCCCAGCCAGGCCTAGCTAATTAATTGAAGTACAGAAAATAGTTGCACGCTTACCGAAATGCAAAGCGGGAAACTAAGTTGCATTTTTTTTTTTTGGGTTTTAAACTACAAATTACTCTACATAAAGTAAAAGTGAAATGATATTTTGATTCCGTTCGATTTTACTTTCCCATTATGTTTTTCAGTCAAGAACCAAGCAACTAAAAAAAAAAAAAAATTCGTTCTCGCCTCTGAACCCAGCGTCCAAGTGTTTTTTTGAGTGACAGTATGATGTGATGATTACCAATTTTGTTGTTCCAAGAGCGCACAAAAGTGATAGAATTGTTAGTAGCATACGAACACTTAAGTGGGGGGGGGGGGGACTGAGTGTTGACCAATTTTAATCGTTTTAGTGGAAGTTTAGACAAAACTCAAGTCATATGTACCATGCACGCGCCATGTATGCACCAGTGACATAAACCAAACAAATAAGCTATTCACTTCAACAAATACATCACAAAGTATTAATATGGATATGTGACTTGGTGATATGTAATATTCAATAATTTGTATGCACATGTAAATGTGTACTTTGATTGGTCCTTCTCTATTTGACTATGAAAAAGTAGATATGATGAACCAACAACATACTCTGGTGCATCGTTATAATAAGCACCAATACACTTGTGTTGCTGGTGCTAGTGCTGGTGCTTCGTGTAGTAAGTGAAAATAACACTAATTAAAACCGTAGTTATAATACATTAGGCATGAACCAGTGGTGTATATAAGTTTTCTCTTATTCTCAATGATGAACCACTAGTGCTAGTGATGGTGCATCAATACGAAACAT